>JAFMOD010000325.1:537058-622955 GCA_019802435.1 Corydoras maculifer
CAGCAGTGTGACTGAGGTGGAGAAATGAACCTCCAGCAGCACTGCTGCACTAAAACCCCCTCACCACATCAGTGTCACTGCAGAACTGACCATAAACAATCCACCACCCAAATGATACCTGTTCTGTGATGCTCCTGACCAACAGAGAACAGAGAACCAACAGGGACTAACAACAACAAAGAACACAGATGGACTACAGTCTGGAATTGGAGAACTACAAAGTCCATCTATTTGGTAAGTGGAGAAAATAGAGGATGGAGCAAGAAGGGGGCGTGTTCAAACTTTTGCCTGGTGCTGTATGTTTATTGCTAATTTGCCATTTTTCCTCGTTTAATGAGATGCTGATGGCCTTCCACGGTGCTGTTACCAGTTTGGATGGGTGGAGGTTAAATTTGGATTTCGTAATATATATATAAAGCCAGCAACTTAAACTGCTCCCTCCTGCAAACAGACAGTCCTGATTGTCTGGATACATTTTGATAAAGCGTTTTTAAAAGTCTGCATTAGTTCCTCTATAGCCCATTGAGAAAATGGATTCATTTGGAAGCTGGATTCGAACAGCCAAAGTGAGAACATTACAGAAAGAGTGAGAACTCAAGCACCCTCCTGTTTACCAATCAGGATGTGTTACTGCTCATAATACAGATGTCACCCAATAAAGGTAAAGATGTTCAGAACCCAGAGCAGCAACAGTTTCAGAAGGTCAGCTAAAGTAGTTTACAGAATGTTCATGGTCAGGCTTCATCTGCTTCGTTTTGGGGAAACTGGACCAAAAGTTAGAAGTTGAATGAAGAGAAAAGGCAGAGGGCCGAAAAGTTAAAAATGCATTATTTAATAGATAGTTACATTCTTTCTTTCTTTCTTTCTTTCTTCTTTTTATTTTTTTCTTACTATCCATCCAGCCATTATCTTCTGCTTTATCCTCTATTAGGGTCACGGGGGGGGGTTCCCCATGCCCATCCAGGGGAGAAAGTTTCGGGTGCTGGGAAGATACACCCAGGACAGGGTGCCAATCACTGGACACAGACACACTCTATATGGGACAATTTTGAGAATTCAATTGACCTTGATCCATGCTTTTGGACTGTGGGAGGAAACCGGAGAACCCAGAGGAAACCCACGCAGACACAGGCAGAACATGGAAACTCCACCCAGATGGGGATTCAAACCGGGAATCCCTAGCGCTGAGAGGAGAACATGCCAACCACTAAGCCACCGTGCTGCCCTTCTTTCTATTTTTCTCCATTTGTTCTTTGTTTAATTATTTTTTGATTGATTCTTTATAATAATGATAATAATAATAATAGCATTTTATTTATATGAACCTGTCATGAAACACAGAGCACACAATTAAATAAAGAATTTAAAAATGCGGGGCGGCACGGTGGCTTAGTGTTTAGCACATTCACCTCTCAGCGCTAGGGATTCCCAGTTCGAATCCCCATCTGGGTGGAGTTTCCATGTTCTCCCCGTGTCTGCGTGGGTTTCCTCCGGGTTCTCCGGTTTCCTCCCACAGTCCAAAAACATGGATCAAGTTAATTGAATTCTCAAAATTGCCCCATTTAGAGTGTGTCTGTGTGAGTGTGTGAGTGTGTGCCCAGCGATGGATTGGCGCCCTGTCCTGGGTGTATCTGCCCAGCGCCCGAGACGTTCTCACCTGGATGGGCATGGGGAACCCCACCGCGACCCTAATAGAGGATAAAGCGGGAGATAATGAATGAATGAATGAATGAATTTGAAAAAGCAGAAAATATATATGTTTTTAAAAGAAGGCAGAGACGTGGATGCACAGCGGGACCATTGATCCCAAAGGCAGCTTCAGAGCAACCAGTAGCTGTTCCATATTACACAAAATAAGATCAATAACAAGGATAGAAGAAGAAATAAATATATAATGTAAAAATGTAAAAAAATAGAAATGTAAAATAAAAATATACAAAAATATAAGTGTGTGTGTCGTGGTTAAACAGTTGGTCCAGTCCTGTTGTGCAAAAGTGCATATATATCAAGAGTTGTATTCTTCAAGCATCATTGGTAAGGGCGGCACGGTGGCTTAGTGGTTAGCACGTTCGCCTCTCAGCGCTAGGGATTCCTGGTTCGAATCCCCATCTGGGTGGAGTTTCCATGTTCTCCTCGTGTCTGCGTGGGTTTCCTCCGGGTTCTCCGGTTTCCTCCCACAGTCCAAAAACATGGATCAAGTTAATTGAATTCTCAAAAAAAATTGCCCCATATAGAGTGTGTCTGTGTGAGTGAGTGTGAGTCCAGTGATAGATTGGCGTCCTGTCCTGGGTCTATCTGCCCAGCGCCCGAGACGTTCTCCCCTGGATGGGCATGGGGAACCCCACCACGACCCTAATAGAGGATAAGCGGGAGATAATGAATGAATGAATGAATCATTGGTAAGAAAATGAGTGCATTCATTGTTAAACACAAATTTGTAAAAAATAAAATAAAATAAAACTAAAATAAATTGTTGGTCTGTTGAGACAGAATAAGTAAAATCAGTAGAGTCTAATCACAAACAACGCGGTGGCCTCCACACATAAACCCCTGTCATCTACAAAATTACTTACAGTTAAATTGCATCTCAAAGGACGACACATCAACGTAAGCGGCCAAAAAATCTCCCAGTGAATTTCTTTCATGCTACAAAATAAATAAATATATACAAAAATAAATAAATCAGTGCTGCAGTATCCTGGTTCCATGACTTGCTTCATCATCAGTTTTCCCAGAATGCCTATGCCTTAGGTAAGCACTTACTCATACTGTCTTTCCAAGAATGGCCCAAAAGTTCCCCTTGGGCAGAAAGAACTACAGCCAGTCTTGCCTCAACTCCTTAATGAGATGATAAATGGAGACAGAGAGAGTGAAGGAGGCCCTAGGCTCCAAGGGTGTCTAATTTAAGCAGAGATTTATCAAAATGCTGAGCCTAGTGAGGACTGATGTGAAAGAGAGTGCCCACCAGTCTCCATTAAGATGGATGGGGTAATTACTGCCAATGTGCCTCTCTCTCGAATGACCATAATCCACGATGTGCATGTTCTTTATGCCTGAGACTCCGTTCAGGAAAGTGTAATGAGCCGTTTGGTAAGAAACTAAAATTTACACTCACCTCCAAATAAGTTTTTCTCGTAAGGCACTGAAACGTCCATATATCAGATCGTTTGTTCTGTATTGATCTTGGCAGATATCGTTTGCTCGCTTTTCCATTGGGAACAAATTGTCCCGTGTTCCGTGTGTGTCCACAATAATGAGTAGTTTGACATTTTGCTAACTTGCCTCCTGCGTCTTGTCTGCTTCGCCCTTCATCGCTTCAGCCTCCGACTGCTGGGAATTTGGCAGGCCTTTGCACCAGTCGCTTGCTCTGCTGAATTCAGAAAACAACTGCATTGCCAACGACATTTAATAGTGTTAACAGTCAATAAGCGACTGTAAATGTCATTATTGTTTGGGTCCCTGCCCTCTGCCGGTCAAGAGAGTGCAGCATTAAGGGCTTAATCTTTGAGTTTGTGATTATTAAAGCTGTGGAGTTTCCCACTGATATGCACAAAACGAAACATGCACATTCTGTCTTATTGTGGAAAAATGATGTGTGTGTGTGTGTGTGTGTGTGTACAACACACACGAACACACAAAAATGGCGGCATGGTGGCTTAATGGTTAGCACGTCCACCTCTCAGCGCTGGTGATCCAGGTTCGAATCCCAATCTGGGTGGAGGTTCCATGGGCTCTCTGTGTCCACGTGTTTTTTCCAGGTTCTAAATTGCCCCTATATAGTGTGTAAGTGAAGTGCGCATAGTGAAGGATTGTCCTGGGTGTATCTGCCCAATGCTCCGGACAGGGCAAATTATGATAAGATTTATTGGTTCCACCATGGGTATATTCACTTAGTTGTAAAAAAAAGTATGTATATATACAACTATAAATATACTTGGTATAAATATATATATATATATATATATATATATATATATATATATATATATATATATATATATATATATATATATATATATATATATATATATATATGGGGCGGCACGGTGGCTTAGTGGTTAGCACATTCGCCTCTCAGCGCTAGGGATTCCCGGTTCGAATCCCCATCTGGGTGGAGTTTCCATGTTCTCCCCGTGTCTGCGTGGGTTTCCTCCGGGTTCTCCGGCTTCCTCCCACAGTCCAAAAACATGGATCAAGTTAATTGAATTCTCAAAATTGCCCAATTTAGAGTGTGTATGTGTGAGTGAGTGTGTGCCCAGCGATGGATTGGCGCCCTGTCCTGGGTCTATCTGCCCAGCGCCCGAGACGTTCTCCCCTGGATGGGCATGGGGAACCCCACCGCAACCCTAATAGAGGATAAAGCAGAAGATAATGAATGAATGAATGAATATATATATATATATATATATATATATATATATACTTATAAAAATAAGTGTGTGTATATATATATTTATATATATATATATATAAATAATATATTTTTTTATTTTCATGTAAAAGCAAATAATCTTTATAATAAGTTAACTTATAAATGGGGCGGCACGGTGGCTTAGTGGTTGGCATGTTCTCCTCTCAGCGCTAGGGATTCCCGTTTCGAATCCCCATCAGGGTGGAGTTTCCTTGTTCTCCCCGTGTCTGCGTGGGTTTCCTCCAGCTTCTCCGGTTTCCTCCCACAGTCCAAAAACATGGATCAAGTCAATTGAATTCTCCAAATTGCCCCCTATAGAGTGTGTTTGTGTGAGTGAGTGTGTGCCCAGCGATGGATTGGCGCCCTGTCCTGGGTCTATCTGCCCAGCGCCCGAGATGTTCTCCCCTGGATGGGCATGGGGAACCCCACCGCGACCCTAATGGAGGATAAGCGGGAGATAATGAATGAATGAATGAACTTATAAATGGTAATAATACATAATATTAATAGTAAATCTATTGTTAATAAATTAATAAACAATAATAAAATAAACACAGACATCACATGCCCAGCATAACCCTCTAGTTCATTCAGTATTACAGAGAGTGTTGTGAACCAAGGAACTGGCAAAGCGGTGCAGGTGGCACCAGGCTGGCATAGATGCCATCCCTGCCACTCCCTATGCCCACACCATTGCCATCTGTCAATGGGTAGAACATCTGCAAACCCAAGGTGCCCTTGTCGCCCACTGTTACGGTGTATGTGTTGGAAGGCCACTCGGGCATCAGCACTTTCTGTTACGTTGTGGGTCCTCCTCGTCTCCAGTGACCAAATTAACCCGAGCTATTGAAGCGATGGGATCATGTTGGCCTGGAATGCTACTATATTTCTATATATTATCAATAGCAACCCTTTTTATTTCCTTTTTACCCTAAATTGATGAGAACCAGGTTTCCAGCCTCCAGCAATGTCCATGTTCGCTGAGACAAAGTGGCAGTCACAAGCTTTGGGTCTTTGCCTGTGTTGCCATGGTTCTTGTGCCATTTCCAGTTTTTTTTCTCCCTCTCTCTCTCTCTCTCTCTCTCTCTCTCACTCTCACTCTCATTTCCCACGACTCACCACAGACAGATGGTCACCCCCCCTTCGTTATTTCACTTTGAGTCATTCCAAATGAAGAGAATTACTGAATATTGAGCGTGCAGTATGTTCAGGTAGCCTTCATCCCGTCCAAGACAACATACTCTGCTGGTGACATGCCGTGTACGTTGCATGTGTTTGCGAGTACAGTACCACTAATTGGAATCAAGCTTGCCAATCTCGGGGCATTTAAGTACTTCGAGGAGATTATTAGTGGAATTAATTAATTATTCCACTAATTATAGATAATATTGCCAAACAGTTAAATAATTGGACAGGTAAATTTGTCCTCCTGGTATTTTGTAAATGTTGGATCAAAATTTGAATCATTTTGAAAATAAAGTGTTGTGGAGATGCTCATATGGGGTTTACACTGCGGCTGTACCAATCAGGTCCCAATAATAATGTGTATACAAAGCATGGTGGCGCTATGGTTAGCACGTTTGACTCTGGGGATCGTGGTTCGAATCCCAGTATTTGTGGAGTTTGCATGTTCTCCCCATGCCACATAGGTTTTCTCTGGATCTCCTGTTTCTTCTTCACACTTTAAAAACATGGATTCAAGGTGAAATAGGCACTTTAAATTGCCTCTATAGAGTGTATATGTTTGTGTGAGTGGGTGTGCCCAGTGACGGATTGGCGCCCTATCCTGTGTGTATCTGCCAGCCCCTGAAATGTTCTCCCCTGGATGGGCATGAGGAACCTCTCCATGCCCCGTATAGGATTTGTGGTTGGCATGTTCTCCTCTCAGCACTAGGGATTCCCGGTTCGAATCCCCATCTGGGTGGAGTTTCCATGTTCTCCCCGTGTTCTCCCCATGGTTTCCTCCGGGTTCTCCGGTTTCCTCTCACAGTCCAAAAACATGAATCAAGTCAATCGACTTCTCCAAATTGCCCCATATAGAGTGTGTCTGTGTGACTGAGTGTGTGCCCAGTGATAGATTGGCGTCCTGTCCTGGGTGTATCTGGCCAGCGCCCGAAACGTTCTCCCCTGGATGGGCATGGGGAACCCCCCCGCGACCCAAATAGAGGATAAAAGCGGAAGATAATGAATGAATGAATAATGGGTGGCTGGATGAATGGATTAGGGGGGGCACAGTGGTGTTGTGTAGGGGTGGTGTTAGACTCTCAGCACTGGGGATTCAGGTTTGTATCCAATCTGGGTGAAGTTTCCATGTTCTCCAGGTTCTCCAGGTTCCTCCAGTCCAAAAGCATGCTTTGATTTGCCCCTATCTAAATGATCCCTATATGTCGTGTGTATGTGTGTGTGTCAAGCACCCTGTCCAGGGTGTATCTACCCAGCGCTCCTCCCTTGATGGGCATGGGGAACCCCACGCGACCCTAGTGCAAGTTTAGGTGGACGATAATGAAAGATGAGATATATCATTAGTGGAGCACCATGCGATACGTGTGCTGGTTTGTGTTCGGTGCTGCACTCAGCCGCTGACTGACAAAGCGATTACAGACCGCCGTAAAAAATCTGGCAGCACGAGACTCCAGCAAACAGCACAACTATTTCTTCTTATTCCTTTTTTTTTTTTTTTAAATAAGACATGTATTTAATATAATGTACCCAATTTATTTTAGTTTTATGCCCTAATGGCAAAAATGCAGTTGATTTATGGACGTATACACCCAGCTGGTAATTGCAGGGTTTTTCTGTGTTGCAGTTGGAAAAAAACGTCTGGATTAAAGCATAAAGGTTTTGGAAATAAACTGATTGTGGCAGGCACTGGCAGTCCAGGCACTTTATATTAAACATGGTCCATGCTCTAATGCAATCACTGCAATCAGTTTAAATAGACTGATTGCATTAGAGCAGGAACCATGCTGAATTTAATGCGTGCAGGGCTTCCAAGGTCTGCGGCACCATGTGTGCAACACCTCAGCACACAGTGCTCTTTGTCTTTTGTTGTACCCCAGGTTGGTTTACCACAGCGGTTTAATGAAATTAACGTAAGCGCTGGGCAAGAGATCTTAAAAATTGGTCGCTTCAATTGATCTGATGCTCATACACACTCACCGGCCTCTTAGTTAGGTACATCTCCTTGTTTTGGCACTTGTTGACGATTTAGTTCTTTACCATAGAGATGCAATTTTTCATTGATTCATTCATTATCTTCCGCTTTTATCCTATATTAGGGTTGCGCGTGCGCGGGGGAGGGGGTTTCCCATGCCCATCCAGGGGAGAACGTTTCGGGCACTGGGCAGATACACCCAGGACAGGACGCCAATCCATCGCTGGGCGCAAACTCACTCACACACACACCCTTTATATGGGGCAATTTGGAGAATTCAATTGACTTCATCCATGTTTTTGGACTGTGGGAGGAAACCCACGCGGACATGGGGAGAACATGGAAACTCCACCCAGATGGGGATTCAAACCGGGAATCCCTAGAGCTGAGAGGAGAACATGCCGCTAGAGATGCAGTTTATTTATTTAAATACTTTTAAATGGTTCTACAATAGGGCATCTCGGTGGCTTAGTGGTTTAGCATGTTCCCCTCTCAGCGCTAGAGATTCCCGGTTCGAATCCCCATCTGGGTGGAGTTTCCATGTTCTTCCCTTCTCTGTGTGGGTTTCCTCCGGGTTCTCCGGTTTCCTCCCACAGTCCAAAAACATGGATCAACTTAATTGAATTCTCAAAAAAAAATGCCCCATATAGAGTGTGTCTGTGTGAGTGAGTGTGTGCCCAGCGATAGGTTGGCGCCCTGTCCTGGGTCTATCTGTCCAGCGCCCGAAACATTCTCCCCTGGATGGGCATGGGGAACCCCCCGCAACCCTAATATAGGATAAAGCGGAAGATAATGGATGGATGGATGGATGGATGGTTCTACAATAATCTGCAATAATACGCACTGCAGTGATAATGATATAGTGGTGGTGCAATTTGGGGAATTCAATTGACTTGATCCATGTTTTTGGACTGTGGGAGGAAACCGGAGAACCCGGAGGAAACCCACGCGGACACGGGGAGAACATGGAAACTCCACCCAGATTGGGATTCGAACCGGGAATCCCCAGCGCTGAGAGGAGAACATGCTAAACCACTAAGCCACCGTGCCGCCCTGTAAATGTAACTTAATCTTTTTATTTTGTTCCGTCATGGGACTTTTAATTCCTGGTGTTATCTTAGAAAGAAAGAAAAGAAAAGAAAGAAACCAAGGCAATTTCGTGATCTTCTGCAGCCTCTGCTTTCACCTTTGATTGGATTTATTGGACGTTTGCGGTAATTTGACCTTCCGTCATTTGAAGCACAGTTCGCAACTACGGATTATAGTGCTAAAAGTTTTTCTAATTGCCCTGTAACCTTTCTGTTTGTTTTTCTCCTCCCTGGATCGTGGGCTTACCTGTAGTGTGAACGAGCTCATTACCTAACAGCATGGCTCGGCTAAATGAGGGCCGCGGGCTGTTATAATGAGTGTTAATAAAGGCAGGCGCCATAAATGAAATGAGGCCTGTCACCTTGCATTAACAAAGTTTGCATATAACGCTGCCTCTCCTGAGCGAAAACACATTTGAACCGTTCCCGGAAAACGCTTATTTTGATGAAAAATATTTTTGCTCCCGGCCCTGCGGTGAACTCATTCTTTAGGAATTCGCCGCTCAGGCAGAAGTTCCTGTGGAGAAAATGGTGCTTATTTTTTTTTTGTTACTTCCAACTTCAACCGTATAGCATTCGAATTTGATCTGTGTTCGTCTTCCCCGGGTGTGGGCCGAGCTGAAAGCATAAGGTATGGAACATAAAGTTGGAAACTGCTAGGGATTTTGTCTTCGTTTGGGCCGCTCTCCCGCAGTTCTGGCTACGGCACGGTCCATATAACTTCCATAGGTGATTTATAGAGCTGCTTTTCCTGCTCGTTCCCTCAGCTGGGAAGCAGCTTTCGGTTCATTCCAGGACATCGGCAGCAGACTCACTCAGCAACTTTAGGGGCTTTTTTTTAATGAATACTCCAGCAGTTTCAATCTGAATGCCATTGACTTCATTTGCTGCCCATAAGTCTGGCCTAAAAGATTAAATCAGATAAAAGTCCTATATGGATACATTAGAAAAGACATGAGGCACAGCAAGCATTTCATTTCGGGAATTAAACCTCAATCCTCAATAGGATGAAGTGGAATGCTGAAGCAGTTAAATATGATTCTCCTGGTCTAATTATGGCAAAAGTCCTAATAAAGAAATTAGTAATTTGACCCAAAATTGGGATTAAAAATGATTTAATGGATTGAAATTGGACACTGTCCATAAGAACTGTCTATATATATAGTGACTAGTCTCTTCTCAGGACGGCACGGTGGCTTAGTGGTTAGCACGTTCTCCTCTCAGCACTAGGGGTTCCCGGTTCGAATCCCAATCTGGGTGGAGTTTCCGTGTTCTTCCCGTGTCCGAGTGGGTTTCCTCCGGATTCCCCGGTTTCCTCCCACAGTCCAAAAACATAGATCAAGTCAATTGAGTTCTCCAGATTGCCCCTTAGAGAGTGCGTGGGTGCGCGAGTGTGTGTCCAGCGATAGGTTGCCGCTCTGTCCTGGCTGTGTCTGCCCAGCGCCCGAGACGTTCTGCCCTGGATGGGCATAGGGAACCCCCCCTTCCCCCCCCACGCGACCCTAATATAGGATAAAGCGGATGATAATGAATGAATGAATGAAAG
The DNA here is from genome assembly GCA_019802435.1 of Corydoras maculifer. Classification (NCBI taxonomy): domain Eukaryota; kingdom Metazoa; phylum Chordata; class Actinopteri; order Siluriformes; family Callichthyidae; genus Corydoras; species Corydoras maculifer. The sequence continues at coordinate 547,258 of JAFMOD010000325.1, forward strand.
GGTCGCAGGGGGGTTCCTCATGCCCATCCAGGGGACAATGTTTCGGGCGCTGGGCAGATACACCCAAAACAGGACGCCAATCTATCGCTGGGCACACACACTCTATATGGGGCAATTTGGAGAACTCAATTGACTTGATCTACGTTTTCAGACTGTGGGAGGAAACTGGAGAACCCAGAGGAAACCTACGCGGACACAGGGAGGACATAGAAACTCCACCCAGATGGGGATTCGAACCGGGAATCCCTAGCGCTGAGAGAAGAATGTGGTAACCAATAAGCCACCGTGCCACCCCCTGATCATTTCTCATACTTTTAATTCTTATATATTGAAACTGTATAAATTTCCGTTCATCGAGTTATTTCTATAAAGCGTAAACAGATATAATTCAATTCACAACGCTGATAACTGTGAACTACCCATCGATAAACAACAATGCACTGCTCTGTGTCTTGTGTCTCGGTGCATTTGTAGTCTAGAAGCACAAGCGAGTTCTTTTTTTTTCCCTTTCACACTTCTTTCTCAGAACAAATTAAGCCAGGTGCCTTAACGCAAGATCTAATCCTGCGTCCTGATTGGCGGAGAGCAAACAAGAGAGCGAACAGGACTGGCTGTGATTGCTGTGACGGTGGTAACAGGCCCATATTCACCCAAAGAGGGGGGAGAACTCAAAGCAGATGGTTCTCTTGGCACCTGTTTTGTTCTAAAGTCTGTTTGGCTGTTTGGAGCTGTTCTCCACATGTATAAAAATGGCCAAAGCATTATTGTGCCAGGACAAAAAAAAAAAAACTTAGGTTAACCCTCTAAGCACCACAAACTTTAACATCCTTAAAAATCAATGTAAAGTTTAATACAACCTTATCTGATTATCTTCTCCTTTACTAGTGTCGTGTGGGGTTCCCATCCAGATGAAGAGGTTTTGGATGCTGGGCAGATACACCCAGGATGACGTGCCAATCCATCGCTGAGCACACACTCACTCATGCAGACACACACACTATATGGGACAATTTAGATAGGGGCAAATTGAAGCAGCCAATTCACCTCGTATCCATGTTTTTGGACTGTGAGAGGGAAACGGGCACAAACTCCATCCAGATCAGGATTCGAACCTGGATCTCCACCACCCAGAATGTTTATCACCACAAAAAAGGCTATTTTTTTTATTAAAAATCAATGTTTAAAAAGAGTTTCTGTAGTAATTTCATATTTATTTATTGTTTTAATACTTATTATATTATCAGACAATGACTTAAAATTCAGTTTGTGCATTGATGGATCTAAATGATCTTTAATAATAATAATAATAATAATTCATTATTCATTCATTTTATTCATTATCTTCCGCTTATCCTCTATTAGGGTCGCGGTGGCCCATCCAGGGGAGAACGTCTCGGGCGCTGGGCAGATACACCCAGGACAGGACGCCAATCCATCGCTGGGCACACACTCACTCACACAGACACACTCTATATGGAGCTATTTGGAGAATTCAATTGACTTGATCCATGTTTTTGGACTGTGGGAGGAAACCGGAGAACCCGGAGGAAACCCACGCAGACACGGGGAGAACATGGAAACTCCACCCAGATGGGGATTCGAACCGGGAATCCCTAGCGCTGAGAGACAAACGTGCTAACCACTAAGCCACGTGCCGCCAACAATAATAATAATAATAATAATAATAATAATAATAATAATAATAATAATAATAATAATACTTTATAAAGGATTTACAAGGATTTACAATTTTTTTTAAATGATTTACAAACCTTCCATCCTAGTACTTTATAAATTGCACTGGTTTATTAAATTGTACAACTGCAGTATTAATTCATAAAGGGAACACCTTTATAGGCAGCAGGGGGCGTTAAAGTGTTCAACTCCTAAAACAGAGCCCTTCGAAGCATGATTTTAATCTGCTGATTAAAATCATTTTGTGATGCACAGCTAATATAATCATGCAGCAACAATGACAAAAAAAATAAAAATAAAAACACAAATTTGACCCTGATTTACATGGAAGAAAATTCCATAAAGCCAGATTATTTTCTCTCTCAGACAGAGGGAGCCTGAAGTGACAAGGAGGCAAGTTTTTATTACTTAACTCTTTTGTAATTTATTGTATTAGAGAAAGAAGTTCAGTTTTGTTGGACGTATTTACTTTTTAAATTAAATATTAATTGTGGCAACAAATCAAAGCAAATGCTTTTAAAAGACAAGTCATAAGTAAAATGTAAAATGTCTGGGTGGTTCATATGAATAACTCATTTTCCATTCTGCTTTTCAATATAACTGAATTAATTAGGTTTTAAAAACGAGGAAACAGACTACGGCTCCTTAATGAATTCTAGCTCTAATAACTTAAAGCCATCGGAACAAAAATCTCATAACATACCAACCAGCCTTAAATTTAATCACTCTTCTTTAAACCAGTGGAAAAAAAATCAAATAAAACACATGAACAGCGGCATCGTTTTCTCAGCTTATATCATGAAACAGCAACGCAGTCTTATTTCTGAGATCATGTTGACCTCTTTGTTTGTTATTATATTCATAATTATCCATATAATGTTCATTCCTGATGGCGTTTTTTCTGGTGTATTTAATAAAAAAATAAATAAATAAATAAAAATTATATATATATATATATATATATTTTTTTTTTTTTTTTTTTTTTAAACATGTTTTTGTCCATGAAGTGCTCGATTTGATTTTAAAGTTCGCTTTCAATGCAATTAATCCAGATGCTGTATAAATAATTTGGTACATTTAGACTAACAGAAGTGATGTTGCTGAAATGGTGCTCACACACACACACACACACACACACACACACACACACACACACACACACACACACACGTATGTAAAAACATCTTTTCTGATGAAACCCATTTTATCTTCATTCATCATTATTTAAAAATAAAAAAATATATTTAAATAATAATAATAATTAATCCCCCTAAAATCTATTTTGATATCTATTACATTTCTTGCGAGAATTCTGCACCGATCTGATGACCGAAGCACCTGAGCTGCCCCTCCCTCCTCTTCCTCCTCCTCCTCCGGTTAGGCCCCATGGCGCGTGCACGCTGAGCGCCACGCCACGCCACGCGCTTCACCTGAGACCCACAGACAGACAGACAGGTAACGACAGTGTTTCTACAGTCACCCACCTTGTTTGGTGCAAAAGTAACCCAACCACAACATTAAATCCTGGTTGAAAACAATACGCGACGCCTGACCCGAATTTTCCTTAAATCGGGCGTCACACCCGCTGCACGCGCGGCACGTTTGCACCCTTTAATAACGCGCTCTGTGCTCAGAATTCACGAAAGACTTGATTTTAAAGCTTTGTCCAGCTGTTTACTGACGTTTGGCATTGTTACTAAAGGGGAGGGGTACAAAATGCGGCGTACAGAATTACTATTTTAAAATTTTGTTTACAAGGGCGTGGCTTAGTGGTTAGCACGTTAGCCTCTCAGCTCTAGGGATTCCTGGTTCGAATCCCGATCTGGGTGGAGTTTCCATGTTCTCCCTGTGTCCGCGTGGGTTTCCTCCCACAGTCCAAAAACATGGTTCAAGTCAATTGAGTTCTCCAAATTGCCCCATATAGTGTGTGTGTATGTGTGTGTGTCTGTGTGAGTGTGTGCCCAGCGATAGATTGGCGCCCTGTCCTGGGTGTATCTGCCCAGCGCCCGAAATGTTCTCCCCTGGATGGGCATGGGGAACCCCCTCCCCCGACCCTAATAGAGGATAAAGTGGAAGATAATGAATGAATGTAAAATTTTGATTTCTTTTGATGTGAAAATCTTATATAAGAATTTTTGGTAGGAGCATGTAAGTAGCTTTCACAATAATATGTTGAAAATATATTCAATAATGTTTTAAAATTGCAAACAAAAAAACAATTTAGTCCGGGAATTATTTTCATGCAAGCATTTGTACTTCATCAGTGGAATTATTTTGGTTTTATTAAGGTAATTACAAACTAATATCTGTAGAAGGGTAAATATCAAGCTCTATGATATTGAACAGCTTACAGTAAATTACAAAAATAGGAAAATGTCATTTAGCTGTCTGTGCAAGTGTAGTGACCTTTTAAAAACCCCAAATTGTGTTTTAGAAGTGAAATTAAAGAAGGTCCTGCGTTGAGCTGCGTACCAGACCAGGGTAAAGTGATACTCGTAATGGTATTTTATTAGTAATGAATGTATTATTTGTTTATTAAAAAGTGCTCCTAACATGGCAAGTTTCTGTTTTTATTTATGCCATTTGATTATTTGAGTTATTTGATTAAATGTATATAAAAATACATATACAAGTTAAATATCGTGATTATTCGTCTTTAATTTTATGAGGAATTTTGGCAATGGGTGCCCTTTTTTTTGACTTGAGTACCTTTCTTCAAAAATGTTTGTTAATGTATGTTTGTGTGTGAATGTGTAATATATATGAAATAGATAAATATAGATAGCAAGAAGGAGGTGTATCCAGTCTTTTCTAATAAATTACAGGTTCTGTCTTATTTTAGTGGATTTATTGATACCATTCACATCATAGCCATCATTTGCATTATCACAGGTTAGAGGAGAGCCAGCGACATTTTCAGAGAGGTGTGACCGACACCATGCTGGCAGGCCAAGAGACGGCTGAGGAAACATTTGGTTGCAAATGAAAAAAAATGAGTGCATTTGTTTGCATGAAAACTGGGCTGGCATCATCACGTGCCCTTTAATATTTAGACGATGCTGGCTTGGCATTTAACATTTAGTGTGACACTTTATACACACACACACACACACACACACACACACACCAGTTTTCAAAGCTTGATGAGCAATCCAGAACAGGTCAGGGAGGTACATTTAGGTAGCATTTGTGTGTTGAAATGTTTTAAAGTCAACAGAGAGTTAAACAGTTATCATGAAAAACAGATTATTAAAGCTTTGCAGAATAAAATTGTTTGACCAAAACATGACCTCATTTATGGAGTAGGTCTGCACAGCATTATTGAGGTGAATGGGATCATGTGCAGCTGCAGATGCACCTAAAGCTAATAATCAATCTCAGCGTTTCACTGTTAAAAGGCTCCTTGTGTGACTTCTGGGACATTATCTCATACACCTCATCAGTTCGGAGGAGCGCGAGGAACATTTCAATGCTCCTCCCACTTGTATGTTACTGTGCACGGCTGTTGTATTTGGTAGTATGGTGTCTTTGGTATTAGGGCTCCCGACATGTTATCCAGGTGTTCCCCTCCCTGTGCCCCTCACCATGTGTGAACCGAGACAGAGAATAAGTCATCTGTGAAAGTCTGACATTCGTTCTGAGTCGTTGAGCTGAATTTCATGGATTGGGTCAGGTCCATCTGAATAGACCAGGCGTTTTATGTCAGTCCCATAATTGTCTTTTTATAATTTGTATGTGAAACATGTCAAGATATCGTAATAAATAAAACGAAATATAATGCTAATGTAACGGCTTCATTTTGTTTCTTTGACTCACTGTTTGTAGTCTTTAATTCAATTTCATTTTAATTTCCATTGACTCCATTTTTCCACATACCCATGGATTAAATTATTAGAGGTTATTTATTATAAGATCATTTATAATGCTGCGAGGTGCACATTTGACATGAAAGACATTATAATAAAGTCTTAAGTTGCTTCTTGATAGTTGTAAAGAGTATATAAACTTATGTGTGTATGAACTGCAAGCACCTAAAAAGTAAGTATGTCAAATGTTGTGGTTGATTAGAGCAACGTGTGGATTGGTATAAGGAACACACACACACACACACACACACGGAAATTTGAATTTATATATATATTTATGTGCACATATGCATATATGTGTGTGTGTATGTATGTGTATATATATATATATGTATATATATATATATATATATATATATATATATATATATATATATGTGTGTGTGTGTATATATATATGTATGTGTGTGTATATATATATATATATATATATATATATATATATATATATATATATATATATATATATATACATATACTGTATATATATTTATTTATTTATTAAGCAAAATTAAGATAAAAATTAATCATTTCGGGCGCACACTCACTCACTCACAAACACACTATATAGGGGCAATTTAGAGCACTCAGTTTAACTTGAATCCATGTTTTTGGACAGTGGGAGTAAACTGGAGAACCCAGAGGGAAACCTACACGGACATGGGGAGAACATGGAAACTCCATCCAGATTAGTAATGTCCCCATCCCTAATATAGGGTTATGTAGAAGATAATGCGATGAGTTGGGTCACCTCGGATCTGTACGTACCTGAATACTAATACTTGCAAATATAACGAAATGGTCAAAAATCGTCGGCGGCATTCTTACAAACATCAAAGTAAATATTTAGATGCTGGAGAAAGCGGTCCCATCACACCCAGAGCTCTGCGGTAGTTGGCTGCGTGCTGCTGGTATGTCTGTAAGCCACAACATGGCAGACTACTTGGAGGGGCTCTGTATGGCTGCAGCTGCCTGGATTGCACATCTTGGCATTTTTCTGTGTCAATGTCCTCTTTCCCTCTCTCTCCCTCACACACACACACACATCTTACACATCGAACCACCACACATGCTAGCTAATACAGAAAACTACCATCGCATGCCTCTTTACTGGAATTTGTAATGTGATTTATTTTCGCTTAGTGTTCCCCGACACCAAAACGAGGAATTTTGTTTGTTGTTATTTTTTGGCACAAAAACACGAGAATGGCGGTGCATAGACCGACTGACCCAGGGCTCAGGTGGCAGCTGTGCTACAACTTCTCTGCCAGGTCGTGGCTCATGGTACGTTCACATCTCCCTGTTCTTCTTCGTCATTATTTCCCACCCCCCCATTGTTGCAGCTTAAAATTACCAAAACAATTTTCGATGGCATGTTTGAGAAGTTTATGTATTAGTATGTTTTTATAACTGTGTTGGTTACTGTTTGCAGACCAGCTGAATTTTTTAGATTGCTGTCAGAAAGATATTCTGAAACAGCTCACAGCAGAGAACACATGCACAGTATGGGGTTTTTTGTACACACACATACACACATACACACACACGTGTGCACGTATATATATATATATAATTATCAAATTTTAAGTCATAATTAAAACTCCTAATATTGTAAGAAAAAAAATACCCTGAACTTTCTTTAAGTTTGATGAAATTTGCAAAGGATATAATTTAATTTAAATTATAATTTAAAATAACTACAGGGTGAAACAACAGGTTATTTACATTAAGTCTTTTAGCAGATGCCATCATCCAAATCATACAAATAAATTGAACACAAGTCAGGAGTTAAGGAGGATCCAGCTTCACTCTCGTGTTATTTTTCATGATCATTCTCCAATCTGGTTTTAATGCCTAGATCTTCACGAGGTGTGTTTTTTTTTTTTTTTTTTTTTTTTAAATAGTAATACCGGATCTATGCAATATCTGACTCTATTAACTTTAACATACACTCTTGCCAGTTGATTTCTGATCAACATGAAATTAAAAGATCACCAATTATTATTAATAAATTAAAGGAACAGTTAAAAGGCTCTGAATCCCATTAGTTGAAAGCAGGGAAGATCTAAGTAAAGCTCTGTGTACTGACACTTTAGGGAGCTGACACTCTTCAAGCCCCCTGGGCAACATGCTATGTAGGGCAGTGGTATAGAGCATGGCACTAGACAAAACCAAAGCCTGTTGGTTATGCTGAAGAGCTAGAAGTGTAATGTGGTTTGTTGGAGATTTTTATGTCTGTGTGTAATGTGTATAATGCAACACTTGCTTTTTTCATACACTCAACACACAAACACTATATTGAGGCAATTTGGTGCATCCAATTTACCTTAAATCCATGTTTTTGGGCTGTGGGAGGAAAACTGGAGAACCATACTGAAAGAACATGGGCGTGCCACTTTTATTCATCAAACCCGCCATGCCACCCAACAGACAAGTTATAATTAATTTAATTCATTAAATATATAAATTGAATTAGTGACTATCTGACTGCTTTGAATTATTATTATTGGGCGGCACGGTGACTTAGTGGTTGGCACGTTCTCCTTTCAGCACTAGGGATTCCCGGTTTGAATCCCCATCTGGATGGAGTTTCCATGTTCTCCCTGTGGCCGCGTGGGTTTCCTCCGGGTTCTCCGGTTTCCTCCCACAGTCCAAGAATGTGGTCAAGGCAATCGAGTTCGCCAAATTGCCCCATATAGTGTGTGTTTGTGTGAGTGAGTGTGTGCCCAGTGATAGATTGCCCCCCTGTATCTGCCCTGTGCCCGAAACCTTCTCCCCTGGATGGGCATGGGAGTCCCCCCCCCCCCCCGTGACCCTAATAGTGGATAAAGCGGAAGATAATGGATGTATGGATTATTATTATACACTTGCTTAGGTACAACCAATTAAAATATTCAGGTTCTTTATTAGGAGTTTCATGAAGTTTTTTATTTTATTTTATTGGCTTAAACATCGTTATTAGTACTGTTTAAAAGATTATCCAGAATTACAGAAGCGTCATCCCCACCTGGATGGAATCAGGCCATTTATCTAAGCTGAATGACTGAGATGGGAGGATATTAATCAGAAAAGCTTTCAGGAGTGCGGTGGCAACTTTAAAGGGACTTTCTGTACGGCTCAGACCGGTTGATCTCAGCGTGTGTGACATCAATCTCGCAAGCTTTACACAAAGCTGGTTTGTTTGGTTGTGTAGCAGCAAGAAGCTGCCTCTGAAAAGCTGCCACACTGACTCTCACTTGCACATAGCCAGAAAAACACTCGGATGATTTTAATGCCATGTGGCAAAACGTTTTACAGTCAGGAAGGAAAAAGTTTTTTCACTTTTTGGTCTGAAACTTAAAACATAAAGGTATGTTTGGCTGAAAGAAGACACATGGCTTACCCCTTCAACATACACCATGTTCACTCTGATGCTCTGTGGTGGCAAGAAGTACATCCATCCATCCATTATCTTTCAGTTTATTCTCTATTAGGGTCGCGGGGGGGTTCCCCATGCCCATCCAGGGGAGAACGTTTCGGGCGCTGGGCAGATACACCCAGGACAGGGCGCCAATCCATCACTGGACACACACTCACTCACACACACACTCTATATGGGGCAATTTGGAGAATTCAATTGACTTGATCCATGTTTTTGCACTGTGGGAGGACACTGGAGAACCCGGAGGAAACCCACGCTGACATGGGGAGAACATGGACACTCCACCCAGATTGGGATTCGAACCAGAGATCCCTAGCGCTGAGAGGAGAACATGTCAATCGATCACTGGGAACACACTCACTCACACAGACACACTCTATATGGGGCAATTTGGAGAATTCAATTGACTTGATCCATGTTTTTGGACTGTGGGAGGAAACCGGAGAACCCGGAGGAAACCCACACGGACACGGGGAGGACATGGAAACTCCACCCAGATTGGGATTCGAACCGGGAATCCCTAGTGCTGAGAGGAGAACGTGCTAAACCACTAAGCCACCGTGCCGCCCGCAACAAGTACATCTAAATTCTTAATGAGGACGTGGTTTTTTGCTAAATAGATAAAGATGGGCAGAGGTGAGCTGGAGCCTGTAGCATTATGGGCCGTTATGAAATTTGGCAGAACTTAAACAATTTTGTAAATTTGAGATGTTGCCATCTCAGTGACCGAAAACCCAAGTGCACCACTGACTGAAAACAACCTCTACAGACGTCGACCGTCAGACGTCGGTCGCTATCTTGGCAGTGAATCATCACCACAGGCGCGTGTCCAACGCAAATGAACGCCGAAATGAACTGCACGCTATTAAATCTGACAGAAAATGCAGATATTAGTATATCGTCTAGTATTATAACAAACAGGCTTATTAAATCTCAAGTATCCATCCATTTTCTTCTGCCTTATCTTCTATTAGGGTCGCGGGGGGGTTCCCCATGTCCATTCAGGGGAGAACGTTTCGGGCACTGGGCAGATACACCCAGGACAGGACACCAATCTATCGCTGGGCACACACTCAGTCGCACAGACACACTCTATATGGGGCAATTTGGAGAACTCAATTGACTTGACCACGCTTTTGGACTGTGGGAGGAAACCGGAGAACCCGGAGGAAACCCACGCGGACTCGGGGAGAACATGGAAACTCCACCCAGATCCCCATCTATACCCTACAGTGACGCGTTGCCCTGACCTCCCCGCAGCCCAGAGGTTTCCTGCTTTCTTCTCTTTCGACATCTCTATCTTCTAATCTTCCCATGAATCCTTCATGCCCTCTTCACAGTTGCCCACACCACTGCCTCTAACACACTCCCACTTTTTGATGCACAGATGTCTGCTTTGGCCTACAACAGCTGTCCTGCCATGTGCTCCTACCAAGTGTTGCTGTGGCATTAGCGGGTTGAGAGCAGCGAGGGTGGGGGGTTGGGCAACTATGAATATTCATGTTTACTTGGACCCATTCTATGTTTTTCTCAAATGGACTCTAGAAGTGCCAAGCAAACCCCTCCCCTTGATATGTTTATATGCGATGGTGGTAGATGGGCAGTAGTAAAACCGAAAGCTCTGGGTTTATAGGCATGATTTCTTCATTCAAACTCTTATCTTCGACGTCTGAGTGAGCCGCATCAGAAGCAGAAAATGTACCGAGGATGAAGATCACATATAAATAAAGATGCTGAGACTATAAAATGTCAAGATTACTCTGGAGAACCAATATTTATAAATTAGTTTAAAGGATTTGGAATAATTTAGAATAATCTAATTTGGGCTTCTCTCATTTGCTACCATAACTTGTCATTGAGCAGGGCTTAAGGGACAGATTAGATACTAGTCTGTGCCCATTCATGTGATGACGCAAATGGCGGGAAAAAAAATGCAAAGGCTTGATATGTCAGTTTTGCTTCATGGTGACAAATTGCTTTACTCGAGTGTTTAAACAACCAGCCATTACATTAAAATGTTTGGACTAATGGAAAAATCCAATGCAGGGCCAGTTGGGTTACAACATTTCTGACAAAATTATTAAATACCATCGGCCAAAACTATTGCGATTACGTCTGCTAATAATAATAAGAATTCATTAATTCATCGATTTTCTTCCGCTTTATCCTCTATTAGGGTCGCGGTGGGGGTCCGCATGCCAATACAGGGCAGAACGTTTCGGGTGCTGGGCAGATACACCCAGGACAGGGCGCCAATCCATCGCTGGGCACACACTCACTCACTCACACACACACACACACTCTTTATGGGGCAATTTGGAGAACTCAATTGACTTGATCCATGTTTTTGGACTGTGGGAGGAAACCGGAGAACCCGGAGGAAACCCACGCAGACATGGGGAGAACATGGAAACTCCACCCAGATGGGGATTCGAACTGGGAATCCCTAGCGCTGAGAGGAGAACATGCTAAACCACTAAGCCACCGTGCCGCCAATAATAATGATAATAATTGTTGTTGTCTTTATTATGAACGTTTCAGAAGTGTACAGCGCCTCTCAGCGCTGGGGATCCAGGTTCAAATCCCAATCTGGGTGGGGTTTCCATGTTTTGGATCAAAATTTGGATCATGTTTCATGTAACTAGTTAGAGTGAAAAAGTTTGGCCACGCCCCCTTCTTGCTTCATTGTCCTCCACTTACCATATAGATGGACTTTGTAGTTCTCCAATTCCAGACTGTAGTCCATCTGTGTTCTTTGTTGTTGTTAGTCCCTGTTGGTTCTCTGTTCTCTGTTGGTCAGGAGCATCACAGAACAGGTATCATTTAGGTGGTGGATTGTTTATGGTCAGTTCTGCAGTGACACTGATGTGGTGAGGGGGTTTTAGTGCAGCAGTGCTGCTGGAGGTTCAGTTCTCCACCTCAGTCACACTGCTGGGATAGGACTAATGCCCCCACCCAATAACCCCTGCTCTGTGGTGGTACTATTGGGGTTCTGAGCATTAGAACAGAGTACACAGTATGTACTGTAGAACACACACAGATGGACTACAGAATGGAATTATAGAACTACAAATTCCATCTTTATAGGAAGTGGAACTGAGGACATGGACAGTGCAAGTGCAGCATTAAAGGGGTGATTCCAAACTTTTGACTGGTACTGTATGTTCAACAATAAATGCTATTAATAAGTTTTTAATAAAGATGTTTTTTGTGTGCATCTGTGTTAAATAGGCATAATACAGTACGTCACCAAAGCAAGGCCATCCCATAGAGTTAGTAAATTATACGACTGTTTAGGGACCACATGGCCACCAGAGGGCCCCACAAGAAGGCGTAAAGTGCCCCATGAGATTGATTTATTTGTTAATTAATTTATTATAAGAGTAATTTGTATTAATATACCATTTAAAAAACGTTTATTCTGGAAGAAACTAATATTCTTTAAAAATAATTTTAAAAATAGTATTTTAAAAAAATAATAATCGTGTACTAAGCTCAGTATATACAGGTTCTTCCATCTGTGTCTATTTTTTTTTTTAACTCTTTTTAAAGTCTCCATCACCTGCTACACATTTACCCCATTTTATACCATTCCACCTTAGAATAGAGGGGTGTATTTGGTCAGTTAAGCTTGACCCTCTGTCTGGTCTGAACCAGCTACGTCCATGTTCTCCTCTCAGTGCTGGGGATTCCAGGTTTGAATCCCAATCTGGGTGGAGTTTCCATGTTCTCCCTGTGTCTGCGTGGGTTTCCTCCGGGTTCTCCGGTTTCCTCCCACAGTCCAAAAACATGGATCAAGTCAATTGAAAAACATGGATCAAGTCAAGTCTCCAAATTGCCCCATATAGAGTGTGTCTGTGTGAGTGTGTGCCCAGTGATAGATTGGCGCCCTGTCCTGGGTGTATCTGCCCAGCGCCCGAAACTTTCTCCCCTGGATGGGCATGTGAACCCCCCCCCCCCCACGACCCTAATAGAGGATAAAGCGGAATATAATGGATGGATAGATAGACGGACAAGTGCAGTCCTTCTTCTTTTAGTTGGTTTTGTGGTATTAATACCGTTTGCTTCCCTTTGGTTTAGTCACGCAATTCACACAGCACTCGTTCCCTTAAAGCTGGATTACAGCCTTCTTTCCGCATTAAGGGCCAAATGAATGTCAGTGGATGTGGTGTGTGGTTTTCGGGCCGATTTTAGTTTCATGTGCGCTGCTTACAAGTGTAAAGTACCACTCCAGCCCTGTCAAACTCTCTGAGAGATGGGTTGTTACACTCAAGTTTAAGATCAAGCTCTCGCCGTATTGCTGCAAGCTTTTAAATTGGATCTTTTTTTCTTAGCGTGCACGGAGAAAAAAAATTCATTTGCACAGCAGGGCAGTTTACAGCCATGTGACGCCCATGAGGAGGTGAGTATATCCCAGTATGACATCATTTTGGGCACATGGCACAACACAAGAAGAAAAACAAGACGTTAGGCTTCCAAAGGTGCCAAGTGCTGGTACACTAAATAAACCATCACCTTCCTTCTCATACAGGACTGACTGGCTCTTTTTCATTAACCATTTGGTTTAACATCCATCTGACTGGTTCTGGTGGAGCCATGCTACAGATCAGTATACTTTGCTTGATGTTAGATGTTGAACACGTTTCGTTCAGCAAGTTTACGGCAATAGTATTCAAAATGTGTCGTATCTGACACCACAGTGGTGCTGACGTATTCAAACATTGTCCACTCACTGGGACACATCCACCACCCTAATGCTGCACCTTGTAGATGTAAAGTCAGAAACAGTATGTAGGTCTTCTGTTGCTGAACAGTTTCTTAGTCCTACTTTATTCTTTTATTAATGCTGACAGTGCTTTTTGTTATTAAATTGTGAATATTATATCATGCACTGGGGCGGCATGGTGGCTTAGTGGTTGGCATGTTCTCCTCTCAGCACTAGGGATTCCTGGTTTAAATCCCCATCTGGGTGGAGTTTCCATGTCCTCCCTGTGTCCGCGTGGGTTTCCTCCCACAGTCCAAAAACATGGTTCAATTTAATTGAGTTCTCCAAATTGCCCCATATAGAGTGTGTATGTGTGAATGAGTGTGTGCCCAGCGATAGATTGGCGCCCTGTCCTGAGTGTATCTACCCAGCGCCCGAAATGTCCCCCCCGTGACCCTAATAGAGTATAAAGCGGAAGATAATGGATGGATATCATGCACTGTTTCATGTCTGGTGTGCAATGTGAATGCATCGTGTCACCTGGATTGCTTTTAATATCAGAAATCAGATTTTTATTTTGCTTTATTAATATAATAATCCCAGAATTATAGAGCAATAAATCTTTTTCTGAGCAAACATTATTCAATGTTCCGTTTATGTTACGTCACTGGATACTATTATCCAAATCTACTTACAATTACATCATTGTGATTTAGGTTTCTAAAAATGAATGAACCCGGAACATTCAATCTAATAAATCCAGCCTTTTACAAACTGTACCAACATCTCTTTCTTAATGTTTAATTCAGTTGCTTCCCGGTTCGAATCCCAATCTGGGTGGAGTTTCCATGTTCTCCCCGTGTCCATGTGGGCTTCCTCCAGGTTCTCCGGTTTCCTCCCATAGTCCAAAAACGTGGATCAAGGTCAATTGATTTCTCCAAATTGCCCCATATAGAGTGTGTCTGTGTGGATGAGTGTGTGTCCAGCGAAGGATTGGCGTCCTGTCCTGGGTCTATCTGCCCAGCGCCTGAGACGTTCTCCCCTGGATGGGCATGGGAAACCCCCCCACGACCCTAGTAGAGGATAAAGTGGAAGATAATGGATGGATGGATTATTATTATTATTATTATTATTATTATTATTATACACTTGCTAAGGTACAACCAATTAAAATAGTTAGGTTCTTTATTAGGAGCTTATGGATGGATAATTCAGTTGCACTGTTCTATGTGTTCATGTGTTTTGTACAGCTGTATGCTTCCAACTCAGTGGAAACTAAGGGTTTGGGGAAGGCCATTTTCTCTTTCACTATGATCTATGTACAAAGTCATAGCTGGGTGAGTTTAGGATGAGAACCTGTCTGGGGTTTCTTGTTCAGTTGGGACGTTGTGATGTGATGTGGTGTTTCTGTTTTACTATGGAAATTTTGGATCAAGATATAAAAGTAAATGTTATTTTAATTAATAAATGGGTTCATTCAGGTACAAACAGACTTATTAAAGTGCCTGAAGCTTTCACTAAGCAGAAGCAAACATGCAGAGCAAACAGATTTGCAAGAAACTAATATAGTTTCAAATAATTCTCTCTCTCACACACACACACACACACACACACACACACACACACACACACACACACACATGCACTCAAGACTCAATGCACCTACAGACAAATAAACACTCACAAAGATACTGCACTGAACACACACACACACACACACACACACATACTTAATACGACATTTCAGCCTAGCTTGGTGGTGGGAGATAAGCTCGGTGCTCACAGGCGTTCGCCTGCAACACCCCTCTCCTGCAGCGGCTCTGTGTGCCAGCCTGATAAATCGGGAGAGGCTCGCTCTGCTCCAAACGCGATGGAGTCGCCAACCAATCACAGCCCATGAAATCTGTTGTTTAACTCTCCGCTGATCACTTTCCGGCCACGCCATGACTGAACGACTGTCATTGTGTTGTGTGGCAGAAAGATCCTCAAACTAGTCATTTCAACTCTCACAGTAATTCCACACTTATCTTTATTGTTTTATACAGTCGATTTTTATTTTAGAAATATAATCAGAGCATTTGTTAATTGTTTCCAGGCCTAAGATGCATACGAAGAGTTAAATACGTAGCACACAAATCTATTTAGATAGATGTAGACTATTAGACTCCCATTTTTGCCTTTGATTTAAGCACACAAAGCATCTGCTTCAGTCTTTCAGACAGATTAAGATTGAAACTGTACTTTTACATTTCTTTTATAAAATGTCCATTAGTGGATTAATGTGCTGTGGAGCCAGACAGGTTCGAGCAGCCTTTTGAAAAGTACATATGGCCTTTAATTGCCCCCCGAAAGAATGCTGGGTAGCCAAATATTAGATCAGCAAATGATAAAAGATATGTGCAAG
Source organism: Corydoras maculifer (assembly GCA_019802435.1). Classification (NCBI taxonomy): domain Eukaryota; kingdom Metazoa; phylum Chordata; class Actinopteri; order Siluriformes; family Callichthyidae; genus Corydoras; species Corydoras maculifer. The sequence goes on from JAFMOD010000325.1 coordinate 563,349, forward strand.
CAATATTATTGACCTTCAATACGTCATAAACCAAGAACACAGTGGGCCGGTAACATTATCAAATCTAATTGAATTAATGAAGTAGGCTGTAGATTAAACTGAGGTATTAAAGCTTTTATAAAGTCCAGATAAAGCATTTTGAAATCTCTAACACTTACAGTACACTGTACAGACTACATAGTTATTAGGCTGCTTTTTAAAAAGTGTACACAGTCATATCACGTTGTATTATGACTTTTTTGGACATCATATGGCCAAAATTATTGAAGACACACCATGTAATATCTAAATTTAAAGTGTTTTACATGATTATATTGTCCCATGTGTATAAATTAGTACAGGGATGGTGAGCAAGGTGCTTTTGTCCAACACCAGTGCTTGATTTTCAGAATTCTGAATTCAGACACGCACTGCAGAATTTTGCAGAAAGACTTTCTAAAAGAATCTGGAGTAAGTAGCTACGGTGTAAGCACCAAATACTGTTCAAATAGTGTGTTTAAATAATTTAGTTAATATAGTTTTTTACCCACAATGAATATAGCTCTTCTTTTGATTGTGCAGTGCTAAAGATATATCTAATATGATATGATTGTATGTACAGGTTACAGTCTTATAAATCATTCAGCTTATTCAAACCGAGCCCAAGCTCAGCATTCCTGATTTCTTGGTTGCTCAGCTGAATCCTTTTCTCCCTTATGTCCGGCCTGTTTGGAGTAAGGATGAATAAGGAGAACAAATGGTAGCCAACAACTTTAGAAGACCCGTAACTAATTTACCCTGAATTTGCACAAACAAAACTTTCCATAGACTGATTCTCAAACAGTTCCACCTGGTGATTTGCATTTTTTTTAAAGCTGAATATTCAGGTTTCTGTCCCAATCTGCAAATAAAAGAGTAGTGAAGGCTAAATGGTTTAAGGTGATTTTATATATAGACCTTTAGGTTTGATCTGTATTTTTTTATTATTTGGGTTTGTTACCTTATGTAGTTTTTACACAAACTATTTACACAAAAACAAGCTTATCATAGATTCTATCTGAACGAGAGTTACAATCCTATTCGTGCTGATCGTAGGAATATGCAATTAATATTTTAGTGGGGTTTATGACTGTAGATTTGGGTTTATTGCATTTTTTTCTTCTGCCTTTTTTTCTTAAATAAAAATTTTAAAAAACATACCCTTTCGTCACGAAGAATCTTAGTCTGATTTCAGCAATGAACGTTGATGTAACATATAAACGATCCCAGTTCTAGAATACGACTATTTAAATTAATACAGATTATTTATCTCCTATAATTAAATTATATTGATCATTAATTCGCAATAAATATGTTAACATGTATAATGACTAAGTTAAAATAAAGGAATCAAAGAACCTTGTTTTTACTATTTCGGGGGGGATTTTGCAAAAAAAAAAAGACTTTTAAATCGACGATTAAATCAAGGGACATTACAATAATTACTATTATTAAATTATTTCATTTTTTCTAATAATATTCGAATCAGAAAATTTCGAATTCCATCGAATATGACGAGTCCATTTGGGCTTTTGTAAATTTGCTCAAAAACATTTTTATTATACAAAATAATAATTTGTATTTATTTTTTGTATATATATCTATTTTTAGGTTTAACAATTTCAACAATTTTCAATTTTTTTATCACGCGTTACTATCTATTGACTGTATTGTGGTTCTTTGTAAATTACAGCCCTAAAAAAACTATAAAACATCGTCATAACGTCCACCGAAGCAAAAAATAAATAAATAAAAAATAAATAAATATATCAATAAAGTGTTTAAATCAATTAAAATCAATTGGCTTTTGGATAAAAACTTTACATGAAACATAAGCTTATAAACGTGTTTAAAGCGCGTAATTGAATCTATAATCTGCATAAAAAACATTATTCTCTTCCAAATGCAGGATGCGCGTCGTAATAAATTTTAAAAAAGGCCAGATTTTGTTACTTTATTGTATCTGTATGTATTTGATTTTTTTTATTAAAAGCTGACCGTTTTTGCGACATTTTTTTTTACAATTACTATACAGAATAATCCAGTTTATATTTCGTCAGCACTCTCATGTCCACTAATTTATTTCTATGCTATTCTAATAAAGTCTATTTATTTATATGTGCACTTTAAAAGGTCTGCAGCACACCTAATTAACAGGTTAGTATTTAATAGTAAAGCTTATGAGTATATTTTTTTAATTGCGTTTTCGGAATGAATTATGCAAAGATGGAAAAAACGCTGCCGACACGGTGTGTGCAAAAAATTAATTGTAAATTCTGATATTTATTAAATATTTATTATGAATAATTTAAACCTGTAAAAAAAAAATCATTTGATGGTTTTCTTCCAAACTCGATTATTTCTCAATGTCCGCCTGCATTTAAAAAAAAAATAGTCTTGGTGTTTTTTTTTTTTTTTTTTTCCCTTTAAGCCCATTGAGTAAGAAAGAGTTAATTTTTTTAAAAAGTGGCAAATGAATCTTTAAAGAGTGTTTTTTAAAAGCATGCCAAAAAAATAAATATAAAATATAAAACACATCTTGGTGTAAATGAGGTTAGGCCTTAGGTTTCAGAGCATCAGCGGTAATTAAGACTACATTCATTTGTGAACTGTAATTAAATTAACCTAAAATAATTCTAAGTTGAATCACCATTTTAAATACAAAATGTATAAATTGGAGCAGTGTTGCTGTTATTTTAATGCATCAATAAAGACATTTATACAGAAATTGATAAATGATGGTTAAATGTTGTGATTGTGTTTCTGGATGGGTGCTTTAAACAGCTGTTTCATTTATACATTTTACGAATTATATTGTCTTCATATAACGCAGTTTAATATAACATAATAAATTAAATAAAGAAAGGGGGGGTGGAGGATCAGATAACGATCAGGTTTGATAATTCTGCAGTGTAGCTCCATAACTACTGACTTGTGTTGTCGCTTTGGATACTCAATGTAAATATAAATAATAAATACTATTTACATTTTCAAATCGTCTATTTGATTTTACACAGATTAGAAATTGGTAAAGGTGATGCCTGCATGGCTATTAATATTGATGTTGGCAAATATTGTTTCATGCGAGGACATCCTTGTGTATTTGGATCAGATGATTTATAATGAGTTCCACAGTTCGGACCTCTTAATGTCCAGATGAGCTGGTAACGCGTTCCCTGAGGTTTTGACGTCATAACACGCATATGAAATACCATGGGCCTATAGAGCTGCTGAGGTCACGACTTTCAACTTTCAGTTCTCCTCCTAAGCCAGTTCTTTGCCCCGTCTGTTACTCTGTCCCTTTCATCACCCTCTACCCCTCCCTCCCTCCCCCTCCCACCCTCCCTCTCTCTCTTGTTGTGCTATGTCATTGCGGTTGAATAGTAATCCTTTGCCCTCCATGCTTCACTCCGAGCCTGTATTTAATTCCCCTAAACCTCCCAGCTGTCGGTCGGCTCACAGGAGGAACGCGACAGACTCGCTCAAGCCGCTGTCGTTTATTAATAATCCACAGCCAGCGCGCAATTTTACTGTCGCTCTTATTATTATAATAATCATAATAATAATTATTATTATTATCATTATTTGTTGTTGTTATTATTATTATTATTATTATTATTATTATTATTATTATTCCCGGTTCGAATCCCCATCTGGGTGGAGTTTCCTTGTTCTCCCCGTGTCTGCGTGGGTTTCCTCCGGGTTCTCCGGTTTCCTCCCACAGTCCAAAAACATGGAACATCAATTGAGTTCTCCGAATTGCCCCATATAGTGTGTGTGTGCGTGCGTGTCCGTGTGAGTGAGTGTGGCGCCCTGTCCTGGGTGTATCTGCCCAGCGGAAACCCGAAACGTTCTCCCCTGGATGGGCATGGGCACCCCCCCCCGCGACCCTAATATAGGTTAAAGCAGAAGATAATGAATAAAAGGATGGATTATTATGATTATTATTATTATTGTTATTATTATTATTATGATTATTAGCATCAGCACCTGTAAGAATCACTTTATCCAAGTGCCGTGATTTCTGCGCTTCCACTGCTCCCCCCCTCCCAAAAAAAACAACAAAAAAAATCACCCCCCCCCCTCCACAGTGTGGACTGCGGGTTACGAGGGAAGGCAGAATAAAGAGGAGGAAAAAATATATCCTGCAAAGGATGGCGAGCGAACCCTGATAAATCTCCAGCTCTGAAACCGGGAGACGCGCAAAATTCGGACAGGCTGTTCCATCAGCCGCGCGTCAGAACCGGAGAGCGACGCTCCGTGCGTTTGTCCCCTGTTTATATGGAGTTGCGTTTGGACATGTGGACTCCTACTGCATTTCCAAAATAAGCCTCCTGTGCGTTCGGCGTTGGACGGAGACGCCAGCAGCCGCGCACCCGCGCCCACACTTTTTTTTTGGGAAACTTTTGTTTTTGAGAGAGAGAGAGAGAATGAAGCTCTGAGATTGCTGGCTCTCTTCCCTGATCGACAATGGTAGGTTACGTGTCGTGGAAATAAAAAAAGGACATTTATATAGTCGTATGCTTGCAGTATAAAATAAAACCAAGTAATAAGAGCCATCAGTAGAGCATGGATTTTATAATGTTCTGTTGGATCGGCTCGTACGGGACACTATTTATTTAATTATAGGACTTGGAGCCGTTTGATAGGCTATTGCCTGCCAGAGAATTAAATGTAAGAGCTTCTGTCCTCGTTTGGTTTTGACAGGGGTCTGGGTCTCATCTGGATTTAACAGGGTGCTGATTGTAATAATAATATGGTCCAGTAAGTAAACTATATAAGGCCCCATAATCTCATAAACTAGTTTGGTCAATTGCATCTTAATATCGTGCCTATCTGCGTTGTCTGAGGTTGTGATGCTGTTTGAGGTCGAATGTGTTAACTCGTTTATTACTCAAGCATGTCACCACGTTATTGCTTATACTTTCATTGTGTGACGTTTGTGGAGTGTGTTTCCCTCTGGGTCTGACATGTGGAGTGAGCTGCCACATGGACTGCAGTGTGCTGTGTATTGAGACACTCAGTCCATCACACGGTGGCCACACGTCTTTGAAATGGGGTGCTGCACCTCCACCCTGTCGCAGGGTGGGGTTCCCCATGCCCATCCAAAGGAGAACGTTTCGGGCGCTGGGCAGATACACCCAGGACAGGACGCCAATCTATCGCTGGGCACACACTCATGCACACACACACTCTATAGGGGGCAATTTGGTGAACTCAATTGACTTGATCCATGTTTTTGGACTGTGGGAGGAAACCGGAGAACCCGGAGGAAACCCATGCGGACACAGGGAGAACATGAAAACTCCACCCAGATGGGGATTCGAACCGGGAATCCCTAGCACTGAGAGGCGAACAAGCCACCGAGCCGCCCTGAGAGATACTGTATTAGAGATAATAGTTTGGACACGCCCCCATCAGTTTAACTTCTTGTAAAGATGGACTTTGTAGTTCTATAATTCCACTCTGTAGTCCATCTGTGTGTGTTCTACAGTACATACTGTGTACTCTGGGGGGGGGGGGGGGGGGGGGGGGGGGGGGGGGGGGGGGGGGGGGGGGGGGGGGGGGGGGGGGGGGGGGGGGGGGGGGGGGGGGGGGGGGGGGGGGGGGGGAATAGTACCACCACAGAGCAGGGGTTATTGGGTGGGGGCATTAGTCCTATCCCAGCAGTGTGACTGAGGTGGAGAACTGAACCTCCAGCAGCACTGCTGCACTAAAACCCCCTCACCACATCAGTGTCACTGCAGAACTGACCATAAACAATCCACCACCCAAATGATACCTGTTCTGTGATGCTCCTGACCAACAGAGAACAGAGAACCAACAGGGACTAACAACAACAAAGAACACATATTGTAAAACTACTAAGTCCATCTACATGTTAAGTGGAGGAAATGGAGCAAGAAGGGGGTGTGGCCAAACTTTTGGTACTGTATAGTCAGCATGATGCTATAGAAATGACCCATACTGGGGTCATTATTTATCTGTCTGCATGTTTTAATCTCTTCTTCAAATATCTGCAGATTGCACAGAATCAGCAAAAGACAAACATAACGCACAAATAGAAAGTAGAAAATGCAAATAGAAGTTTTATTTCTGTCAGTATAAATACTGCATCTCTCTGTTTACACTGTAAATCTGTCCACACTGTGGAGGTCACAAAGTGGGACCAATAAATTAACCGAATTGCATTCTTTAAAAAACGTTCTTAATTACAGCAGTTTCCCTGTTTTTTTAATCCTTTGGATTTTGAACTTTGTTGTTCGGCTACTGGGGCAGCACGGTGGCTTAGTGGTTGGCATGTTCTCCTCTCAGCACTAGGGATTCCCGGTTTGAATCCCCATTTGGGTGGACTTTCCATGTTCTACCCGTGTCCGCGTGGGTTTCCTCCGGGTTCTCCGGTTTCCTCCCACAGACCAAAAACATGGTTCAAGTCAATTGAATTTTAAAAAAATTGCCCCATATAGAGTGTGTCTGTGTGAGTGAGTGTGTGCCCAGCGATGGATTGGCGTCCTGTCCTGGGTCTATCTGCCCAGCACCCGAGACGTTCTCCCCTGGATGGGCATGGGGAACCCCACCGCGACCCTAATAGAGGATAAAGCGGGAGATAATGAATGAATGAATGAATGTTTGGCTACTGATCCACCTGAAGCTGGGAGAAGAGACAAGATCACCCACGTTTTTTTTTCTTTTCTTCTGAGTTTATAGATCAGATGCAACCTTGAAGTTGCAGAGGACCTCCAGATGGGATGAGTATATCGACACATTAATATGGATAATTAATTGTTTACTTGCTTTTTAAAATGGCATGGATCCAAATGGGACACTTAAAGGAAGTGAGGGAATATATTCGCTGCTTGGCACTGTTTGTGATGAACAACTTTTTTTCAAACCGAGGACTTAGCTGCTTTTAATTATACGTTTCCACACAACAATCAAAGCTATAAAGTTTTAATAGTTGAAAGCAAATAGCTGAGACTATTGTAGTGTTGGATGCATGTCAGAATGAGCCGGGAGTTGGCACTATGTTGCCTGCAGTCATCAAACAGTCGCACATTCATTTGCATCTCATCTCAATGAGCGGAAACTTAATACAGTTTACTTGGTACTCATTTTATGAGGCTGTCACTGTAATAAAAAAATTGTTTAATGCATTATTAAGATATTGTACAACATACTTTAACATTCATTTGTAGGTACAGAGCACAACATAAGAGGCAGGGCGCAGCTTATTAATTAATAAAAATCATTTGCACACAGAGCAGGTTATACATATGTATTTAATTTATTTCTCTAACCCACAAAGGACTTTTCTACCCTCAATCTACCACGTTCTGTACTTATATCCTACACATATGATGTACTCTTTTATTTAATCCTATTCTAGGGTTGCAGAGGGGTGGCATCCAGGGCAGAATTCCTTTCATATTTTCATTTATCAATTATCTTCCACTTTTATCCTCTATTAGGGTCGGGTGGGGGGGGGGGGTTCCCATGCCCATCCATGGGAGAACGTTTCGGGCGCTGGGCAGATACATCCAGAATAGGGCGCCAATCTATCGCTGGACACACACTCACTCACACAGACACACTCTATATGGGGCAATTTGGAGAATTCAATTGACTTGATCCATGTTTTTGGACCGTGGGAGGAAACCGGAGAACCCGGAGGAAACCCACACAGACACGGGAAGAACATGGAAACTCCACCCAGATGGGGATTCGAACCGGGAATCCCTAGTGCTGAGAGGAGAACATGCCAACCACTAAGCCATCCTTTCATATATCCCCTTTGTAATTTTTAATACACAAGTTTTGGGTGCGAGGTGGTATGGTGGCTTAGTGGTCAGCACGTTCACCTCTCAATCCTGGATTCTCTGTTCAAATCCATATCTGGGTGGAGTTTCCATGTTCTCCCCGTGTCTGCGTGGGTTTCCTCCGGGTTCTCCGGTTTCCTCCCACAGTCCAAAAACATGGATCAAGTCAATTGAGTTCTCCAAATTGCCCCATATAGAGTGTGTCTGTGTGAGTGAGTGTGTGCCCAGTGATAGATTGGCGTCCTGTCCTGGGTGTATCTGCCCAGGGCCCGTAACGTTCTTCCCTGGATGGACATGAGGACCCCACCCCCCACCCCGTGACCCTAATATAGGATGAAGCAGAAGATAATGGATGGAAGTTTTGGTCACGAGGTGGCACGATGGCTTCCAGCATTAGGGATTCCCGGTTCGAATCCCCATCTGGGTGGAGTTTCCATGTTCTCCCCGTGTCCGTGTGGGTTTCCTCCGGGTTCTCCGGTTTCCTCCCACAGTCCAAAAACCTGGATCAAGGTCAATTGAATTCTCCAAATTGCCCCATATTGAGTGTGTCTGTGTGTGTGAATGTGTGTCCTGTGATATATTGGCGTCCTGTCCTAGGTGTATCTGCCCAGCGCCTGAAATGTTTTCCCCTGGTTGGCCATGGGGAACCCTCCCGCGACCCTAAAGGATAAAGCGGAAGATGATGGATGCATGGATGGATGAAAGTTTTGGGCGCCGGACAGCCAACACAGGGTGCCAAACCATCGCAGGGCACATGCTATATGTGAAACTTAGAGCAGTCAATTCATCTTGAAATAACTGTTCCAGCCAAAAATAACAAAAATCATAACAAAAAAATTTTAAAACAAAATGACATTCTTAATAACACTCAAATCTAAAGGTTCAGCATCAGTCTAATGAAACACAATTGCTGTAAAATCCACAGCTTCAATGTGCTTGCCCAAAAACAATAACTCTACCTCATATACCCCCGACCCATTTGTTTTATATCTCCCGCTTCACTAATTTGCTGCTTGCCCTCTCCTCCAGGGATGCAGGTATGAAATATTCCATTTTCCTGCATTTTCCCTGAAGTGGGTCTGGCAAATGTTCACACGGCGCACAGTCTTTCCTTTCATATATCCCCTTTATAATTTTACATAAACAAGTTCTTCTTTAATCTTTGATGTGTTTGCCATATTACCTAAATCTGGAGAAGGGGAATTTAGATTTAATGTGAATCCTGAGTGGACCGCTCCATATGTGCTTATTGTGGCTTATTGATTGATATTGAGTATAAATCTAATGCCGAAAAAGCTGCTTGTTGGTCTCATTGGTGTTTTGCTAAGTAAACAATGAGATTGAGGGGAGATGAGTGGCATATTCACTGTTCGTTTTTTTTTTTTTTTTTAAAGTAATAAGTTAGTTGTTGCAGGTGGCACGGTGGCTTAGTGGTTAGCACGTTGGCCTCTCAGCGCTAGGGTTCGAATCCCAATCTGGGTGGAGTTTCCATGTTCTCCCCGTGTCTGCGTGGGTTTCCTCCCACAGTCCAAAAACATGGATCAAGTCTATTGAATTCTCCAAATTGACCCATATAGAGTGTGTGTGTGTGAGTGAGTGTGTGCCCACTGATAGATTGGCGTCCTGTCCTGGGTGTATCTGCCCAGCGCCCGAGACGTTCTCCCCTGGATGGGCATGGGGAACCCTCCCTTCCCCCCCGCGACCCTAGTAGAGGATAAAGCGGGAGATAATGGATGGATGGATGGATGGATGGAGTTAGTTGTTGCAGTGAGGGAGTACAGAGGGCGTTTTTATCATTTAAGTTAATGATCTGTATGAAGCCATGGTGATATCCCATCCTCATAAAGGTGAGGTCCTGTTTTATTAATGTGTGGGAACAAGGTTCTAATATGTTCTGGTGAGTTAGTGAGGCGTGAGGGCAAATGTTCCTAAAGCAGACATATGTAGTGACCACAATTTGATCATGTGGCACAGAACATATACAGTACCGTTCCAAAGTTTGGCCACACCCCCTTCTTGCTCCATCATCTATGTCCTCTACTTACCATATAGATGGACTTTGTGGTTTTACAATTCCAGACTGTAGTCCATCTGTGTTCTTTGTTGTTGTTAGTCCCTGTTGGTTCTCTGTTCTCTGTTGGTCAGGAGCATCACAGAACAGGTATCATTTGGGTGGTGGATTTTTTTTATTGTCAGTTCTGCAGTGACACTGATGTGGTGAGGGGGTTTTAGTGCAGCAGTGCTGCTGGAGGTTCATTTCTCCACCTCAGTCACACTGCTGGGATAGGAATAATGGTACTATTGGGGTCCTGACTATTAGAGAACAGAGTAAAGGGGTAATGTGTAACTTTATTTTGGTTCTGTGCGAATTGCACAAGCAACACCAGTGATTGGTTAGTGCTATTATGCGCAGGGGAAACTTATTTTTAGGCCATGTGGAAGTTGTCTTGTTTGGTCTTCTTATATTTATTTAAATTTTTTCTTTATTTGTCTGAGTAAAAAAATACCAAGAAGCGACCAATATGGACATCAATGAACATTTACACTTTTTGTAGAAAATTTTATCACGTGCACAAACAAAGCCAAGTTGAGAAGGTCATAACAATCACTTTATCATCTATCATCTAGCTATCATCACTTTAAACGTTAATGTTAAGGTCACTTTACATTTACATTGTGATTTAGCAGACGCTTTTATCACAAATGAGAACATCACAAGTCATAAGTTATGAAGAAACCCAACGGTACTGTATAATCATCAAACCTGATTGTTGTTTGATGCTGCGCCCCCCTCCCCTTTTTTTAAATTTATTTAAATTTTTTTTACAACAGGTATTTGTTAAAGAGATGCATCTTCAGTAGTTTCTTAAAATTGCATAGTGATTCTGCCTTACGGACAGAGTTGGGAAGATCGTTCCACCATGTTGCAGTGGTGAACGCCACGGAGTGAGAATGAGCTTCTCGGTGAGGTGGAGTCGCCAGGCGGCGATCATCACTGGAGCGCAGTGAACGAGTCGGAGTGTATTTTGAAAAGATAGAGTGAAGGTAGGAGGGGGAAGATCCAGAAATGGTTCTTTAGGCCAAAGTCAGTGACTTGTAATGAATGCAGCAGCTACAGGGAGCCAATGGGGGGAAGTGAGTGATGGAGTGACATGAGTTTGCCAGGGCTGGTTAAACACGAGTCAAGCTGCAGAGTTTTGAATTAGTTGTAGAAGTCTGATTGTGGAAGCTGGGAGACCACTTTCAAATCCATCCATCTGTCCATCTATTTTCTTCTGCTTTATCCTATATTAGGGTTGCGGGGGGGGTTCCCCATGCCCATCCAGGGGAGAACGTTTTGGGCGCTGGGCAGATAGACCCAGGACAGGGCACCAATCTATCACTGGGCACACACTCACTCACACAGACACACTCTATATGGGGCAATTTGGAGAATTCAATTGGCTTGATCCATGTTTTTGGACTGTGAGAGATAACCGGAGAACCTGGAGGAACCCCACACGGACACGGGGAGAACATGGAAACTCCACCCAGATGGGGATTCGAACCGGGAATCCCTAGTGCTAAGATTAGAACATGCTAAACCACTAAGCCACCGTGCCACCCGCTCAAGTCATTTATTTATATTATGCTTTTTACAGTAGTAAAAAGTCTCAAAGTAGCTTTACAGAATTCCGGGCCTGAACCCCCAAGGCGTCAGCAGAAGCAATAGTGGAAAGAAACTCCATTATGTTGTTTTTTAAGAAACCTTGAGGAGCGATGCTCAGTGGGGGATGTGACGTCCTTATATCAAACTTGCAGAGTTATTAAATTTAAAAATCTATAAAAAAAAAGGTCACATTTAACCAAAGTATTTTAGATATGTTCCCTTCCTGAACATTAGTGCCTTTTATATAGAGAAATCTATAATTGATACCATGCTCCATAAAATACATGTACAAAGAGTAAAAGCAGGCCAGAGCGCCGGGGAACTACATCAAACATTCAGCACAGATGCCAATAAATGACAACCCTATTAAATGTAAACACAATCTAGGCTGAAGAAAAGGAAGCAGCAGTTGATATTTTATTTTTTAATATTTTAATTTCCCAAATTTCCCCTCGAATCTCAGCGCATTACGTTCATGTCCAGATGAAGTCATTTACTAGAAATACACAAAGATCACATTCTAAAGATAATCACATCAGCATTTTTACAACACAATATTCTGTTTACCTTAAATAACAGCAATCAAGGTTGTTGGGTGCAGCGGCGCCTGAGCCAACAAATAAATTCCGATGATGTAAAATGCCAAAAATGACATCAGACCGTAAATAAAATATGGGACTGTTTGGCACTGAAGCTCCATGGAAATAACTACTGATTTTAAGAAATAAGTCAATCCTGTTGATGTTTGATATTTTTTCCTTTATGAAACTTTATAAAGCTTGGTTCGAGCTGAGTTAACGTTCAAATAAATATTTGTGAATTCCCAGACAATGGGCGAAACGTGGAATCCGACAGATCTTCGCCGGTCTATTTATGGCTATGGGGCTGATTCAATGAGGCCAGAAATCTGGAGTACGAGTTGCTCGTCGCTTCACGTGTTGCTTCGGCACAACAAAAAGCCGAGCTTCTCAAGCCGCGGACCTGAAGCCATTTGCACCTGGCATTGTTTAGACTCTGGGCTTGTTAAGGCTGTAAGTGGACACTTTGGTGTGCCAATTAGACCAAATTTTGTGCACTATTGTTGTTTCGGTAACACTTTAAATTATAGGCCGCTAATTACAGAAGGTCCCGGTAAAAGCAGGATCATTATGCGGTGGTTAAGATGCAGGAAAAATGAAACAAAGTGTAAGCAAAGGGTAATCACAGGGTACGTATATGCATAACTGCACTGTATTTATAAGGCCGCTACATCAAAACACAAGATAATAAAGCGTAATAAACCTAAGTATGGGTAATTTCAGGGTAGTATATGCTTAACTGCACTATTATTTACACTAGTTATTACCTCATGTAAAATAAAAAACGTATTTAATCGGAGTAAATGGTACAAACTGACTTTAAAAAACACTTAAACATTTAAAAAACAAACATGCCCTGTATTCACAATGCTGTTTAGCATGTCCCTACCTTGTAATTATGTATTTAATAATTTAAAATAATTTTTAAAAGTGCTGGGTGTTTTATAATTGTTATTTATTTTATAATTTTTATATATATATATATATATATATATATATATATATATATATATATTTATATATATATATATATTTATATTTATATATAATTTTTTTTATACAGTAGCAGTAAAAGTTAGGCCACACCCCCTTCTTGCTCCATTCTCCTCCACTTAGCACTAATAACAATAACAGTGTGTTCATCTGTAAAACGTTTATAATTACATAAACATAGCTGCATACATTTTTAAAATACAGTACCAGTCAAGTTTGGCCACACCCCTTTTTTACTCCACTTATTGTCCATGTTCTCAGTTGCACTTCCTGTAAAGATGGACTTTGTAGTTCTCCAATGGGGGGGGGGGGGGGGGGGGGGGGGGGGGGGGGGGGGGGGGGGGGGGGGGGGGGGGGGGGGGGGGGGGGGGGGGGGGGGGGGGGGGGGGGGGGGGGGGGGTAATGCTCAGAACCCCAATAGTACCACCACAGAGCAGGGGTTATTGGGTGGGGGCATTAGTCCTATCCCAGCAGTGTGACTGAGGTGGAGAACTGAACCTCCAGCAGCACTGCTGCACTAAAACCCCCTCACCACATCAGTGTCACTGCAGAACTGACCATAAACAATCCACCACCCAAATGATACCTGTTCTGTGATGCTCCTGACCAACAGAGAACAGAGAACCAACAGGGACTAACCAAAATCTACAAAAGATATACATCTATATGGTGAGTGAAGGAAATGCATAATGGAGCAATTTGTAAAGTATTTTTATAATTATAAAGTAATTTTTTATTATTATGAAATAATTAGTATATACTATAAGTGATATTGTGTAAATGACCCCTCAAAGAAAATTATACATTATAATTTGAGTATATAGCAAAGAAAAACTGTTTAATATCTTAATTTCCTGTAATCTCGATGTTTTGACGAACATTTTCATTTCTGTTCTGCATTCACAAAATAACACCTCACAATTTTGTGGGATGTGATTGGTTTGAAGGTTCTATTATGACACCCGTGGAACCATAGAATTGTTGATCGCTGTTATTCATGTATATCCTGATTTTTAAAGCAAAGTCCACTGGCTGACATTTGGAACGATGGTTTGTATGGAAACGGCCCAGGCTTGATTTGATGTTTAAGGGATTTTTTTTTGTGCCGTTCAGTTGGTTTTGTTTCGGATCATGTCGGGTCTGAACTCCGCAGAGGCTCGACGCAGCGAAAGGGAAAGGGCCTGTAACTGCTCATTGCCGTGGATATGAATAGCCTGTGCTGCAGCCGCAGCTCGGTTAGCCAGTGTCTGGGACTTATTATAGTGCTGTGTATATATGTAAGCCTGTGCGCATGTCTGTTATTTTAATGCGCTCTCTATTTTTATGTGTGCGTATGCCAGCAAACTAAACATTTCTATATGTGTGTGCATGCTCAACTTTGATGCAGATCTGATTGATTATGTTCACAGTGATTTTATGGCTTTAGTCGAAAGCCGAGCCTTGTTTAGTCAGACTCTCCTATAATGAAATAAGTATGGGTGTGGGCTTACATACAATTCAGTGTACTTACAGAACTATGCACTTAAGTGGGACAAGTTTACACACACTGATCATATAACAGTGACTCCATGCCCAGAACCGAAGACCCACTCCTGCACCGAGATGCTCTGTGCAACCAGCTTGTGGCTTAACTCCGTAGTCTGTGTGATTTAACATCATCCCACTAATAGATAAAATGGGAACGGGAATCTATTCAGCCCCTTGGCCCCAGCAGAGCTCTTCCTCAGCATACAAATGAACTGGCATGAATGGGACTGACACTCGGGGAAAACAAACCACCTTGGCAGACATTTGGATAGAAAGGGCTTGCTGTGTGGGCACTGGGGTGCCCAATAAGTCACAGATACACTGGGAAGTCAGCAGGTGTAGACTGGGACGTGTCAGAGTCTCCGGTCTGGCTGTGCGCAGCAGATACAGTGCTATTGAAAAACGGCTTGGGAGCCCACTGAGACAAATCACAGGCCCATAAGTACCTGGTCTGCACAATACAAAGCATATCCACGTTGGTGTCATGTCACACGGCTGGTTCTATTCAGCTCGGCGGCTGAGTGCTGAAAAACGATGCGAGTAAATAACTTTGTCACTAACCACAAGTTAATAACACGCTTTAAAACCCACCAGGGTTTTTTTAATGGACTGCTGACCAACAATGTGGAGGAAAAAAAAGTTGTGTGACTTTTATTTCTAATTGCTTTTCAGGCTACCGAAACATTTCTGGTGAATGAAGACCCAAGCAGAGGTCCCGGGATGCCGGAATGCTTTGTTGTGTCTGATTCTTACAGGGTAATGCCGCAATGTTACTATTTGCTGTTATTGTTGTTGTTGTTATTATTGATTTGTTACTTGATTTGGGTGTAATTACAGTGATGGATAGCACACTTTTATGCGTTTGATAATTACACCACAATCATAATGTCATTCACAGCTCTCCTCAGCTGCAAACCATTACCGTCATTATTTCCACAGTCACAGTCGGAGAAAAAAAAAAGGAACCTTACAACTCCGCCGAAGCCCTGTTCTCTCTTATGGGAATGAAAATTATAACGGTAATGTGCAACGCACTTGTATAAAACGAGAAGGCCACAGAGTGAGAAAAAAAAGCCGGCGGGAGTCGGAGGAGGGAGGTGGAAACGAGAGACGAGAGAGTTTTAAAAACTACACCATGCAGATGAAATTAAAAACAGTGCCCCGCTTTAAAAATTCCGCCGGCGAGCTCATTTAGCTTTACAGCTAAAATGAAATGGCCATAAAAAAGAAAGAGATGGTATGTGATGGTGGCTGGATGAGAGATGGGGCTCCGTGTTCGCGGATGATTGAAAATGAGATTGGTAATTAGCTGGGAGCCGGTTTTCTACTCTTTGTTCCTTTTCGTTTCCATTGGACAGTTTTTACAAAGCGTTTCAAACCAAATCTATCTTGCTCCAGCATATCAGATGTCCTCGGGTGCTGAGACGAGCTGGAAAATGGAGGGAAAATGGGCGGCTATGATTTGCTACAGAAGGAGTGCTGGAAGGGCGGAGCTTATCTCACTGCATGTTGGCTCACCTTTTGCTGTTTTAATGATAACTTTCATTGAAGTTGGCTCGACGGCCGAGGATTTGAAAGATAAGAATGTGGACGAGGATTACGGGAGGTCATTTGGCAGATGCTTTCCTCCAAAGCGACTTACTCATCTCAATCCTCTTTTAGGGTCGCGGGAGAATGTTTCAGGCTGCGTCCAGGACAGGGTGCCAATCCATCGCTGGGCACACAACTCACACAACTCACACACACACACACATTATATAGGACAATTCACCTTAAATCCTTGCTTTTGGTCTGTTGGAGGAACCGGAGAAAACCCACACATACACGGGGAGAACATGCAAAGTCCTCTCAGATGCAAACGTGCTAAACACTATATACTTTGTGTGTGTATATATATATATATATGTGGGCGGCACGGTGCCTTAGTGGTTGGCACGTTCGCCTCTTAGCACTAGGGGTTCCCGGTTCGAATCCCCATCTGGGTGGAGTTTCCATGTTCTCCCCATGTCCGCGTGGGTTTCCTCCGGGTTCTCCGGTTTCCTTCCACAGTCCAAAAACATGGATCAAGTCAATTGAATTCTCCAAATTGCCCCATATAGAGTGTGTCTGTGTGAGTGAGTGAGTGCCCAGCGATGGATTGGCGCCCTGTCCTGGGTCTATCTGCCTGGCGCCTGAGATGTTCTCCCCTGGATGGGCATAGGGAACCCCACCGCGACCCTAATAGAGGATAAAGCGGGAGATAATAAATGAATGAATATGTATGCGTGTGTGCGTATATTTATTTATTTATTTATTTATTTATTATTATTTTTTTATTTTTTTATTTTTTTTTCTTTTTCTTGTCACTGTGTTCTCTTATTTCTCTTTTTTGAAACGCATCTTACATTAAGCTAATTAAAGCTTGTCAGTGCAGCCATGACCGTGTGCATGTATGTATGTATGTATGTATGCTTGAATGTAGTAGTTAAAGCATTTGCAGTCAGAGCATGAGAACCATTTCCAGACGGCACACCTGTAATTCAGAAAGCTTAACACCTTGCAGATGCCAGCTGTAATATGCAGGCAATTGTTGAACTATCACAGCTCAGTACACAACAAACAAGCGCATTTTCACCCGGTAAGAAAGATGGGCACTTAAACTTAATGTACCCCAGCATATGGTCGGGGCATGTGTTAGTAAATGGCCGTTTTATTCATTCTGACCACTAAGTGTTAAGCTCATTTTAGGACCGATGCTTTCATGAGTCGTTTTAACTGTTGGGTGAAAATTGCTGGGGAAAATCTCAGGCCTCAGACTCCCGTAGCCTGGCTTTGACTTTTGCCACGAAAATAGCTAGTGATCTGAAAGGGGCCAGGGAAAAACTTTTCTCCCACAGTGTGTTTAGAACATGATGGTTTAACCCAGTAGGATATTTGCCCTATTTAGGGCCACTTATGGGATGCAATCTCAGTGGTCAAGCACGGTCACACTCCCTTCCAGTGACCGCACACCGGTCATGGTTTTCAATCGAGATCACTATCTGCAGTCGATGTGGTTTGGCCTGACCGATGCCACACACACACACACACACACGATTTGCTTTCTCTCCTAACGCTGACCGACGGCTCTCTCCTCCGCTCCCCTTTTTCTTCGGCTGTGTGTGGTAACTGGTCGCAGAGCGCTGGGTCTTGCACGCTGTTTCCCCTGCAGTGGCTTGCGGTGGTGCTGCACAGGCAGCCGGCCTCATAAATCCCAAAGCCTCGGCTGTCAGTTCCAAACTACATCTCTGCTTCCCACAATGACTTCACCCCCATCAAACCACCCCACCCATGCTCAGCCTACGCAGCTTTGCTTTTTTCGTTTGTTTGTATACAGCAATAAGGATAAGGGACATTCGCATTTTACATACAACCTTCACCGTAGGGCGTTGTTTAGGTTTGGAATCTTTTTTTTTTTTCTCTCTCTCTCTCTACATCCAGCAATCCTCTGTGTGAAATGTGATCTAAAAATATTTTTCCATTTGCTTAAACCTAGACTGTAGAATGTGCCCTATAGGGACAAAAGTATTGGGACACCTACAGATGCTTTTATGAGACTTTATTCACAGATTATCATTCCCCCCCTTGCAACCACAACAGCTCCCGCTCTTCTGTGAAGGTCTTTTGCGAGATTTTGGCATGTGTCTGTTGAGACGGTCTGGCTCGCTGTTCTAGTTCATGCCAGAGGTGCTGATGAGGTTGAGGTCAGGACTCTGTTTGGCCCAGTGAGTTTGTTTCACAGCAAAGCTTGCTTGGTGGCGCACAGTTATGCTGAAACACAAAAGGACCTTCCCTAAACTATTTTCTCCAACGATTGTCCAAAATGCCCGCTAGAGGCTGGATTTGATATTGCTGTGTAAACTGAGCTTCATTACACACTTAAAATCAGTGGTTTGCACAAAAAGAATCATCCATAAGCATCAAAATTCATTCATTCATCTATTATCTTTATCCTCTATTAGGGTCACGGTGGGGTTCCCCATGCCCATCCAGGGGAGAACGTTTCGGGAGCTGGGCAGATACACCCAGGACAGGACGCCAATCTATCACTGGACACACACTCACTCACACAGACACACTCTATATGGGGCAATTTGGAGAATTCAATTGACTTGATTTATGTTTTTGGACTGTGGGAGGAAACCAGAGAACCCGGAGGAAACCCACGCGGACACGGGGAGAACATGGAAACTCCACCTAGATGGGGATTCGAACCGGGAATCCCTAGTGCTGAGAGGAGAACATGCTAAACACTAAGCCACTGTGCCGCCAGCATCAATATTAAGATTATAAATATTAATAATAATATTTGCGCTTTTTAAGGCCTTTCGGTAACAATAAGTTAAGATAAAATTTTGCTATAAAAATTTATTATTTTGTAATTTAAGAGGACATAATTGTTTATTTGTAGGTTCATTCCCGGTTCGAATCCCGATCTGGGTGGAGTTTCCATGTTCTCCCCGTGTCTGTGTGGGTTTCCTCCGGATTCCTCCCACAGTCCAAAAACATGGATCAAGTCAACTGAATTCTCCAAATTGCCCCATATAGTGTCTCTGTGTGAGTGAGTGTGTGCCCAGCGATGAATTGGCGCCCTGTCCTGGGTGTACCCCCCCCCCCCCGCTGCGACCCTAGTAGAGGATAAAGCGGAAGATAGTGGATGGGGGGGGGGGGGGGGGGGGGGGGGGGGGGGGGGGGGGGGGGGGGGGGGGGGGGGGGGGGGGGGGGGGGGGGGGGGGGGGGGGGGGGGGGGGGGGGGGGGCCCTAGTAGAGGATAGAGCTGGAGATAATGGATGGATGGATGGAAAGTGCGAGGCAGTCAGTGAGAAAGTTTGACTCTGCTAAAGTTTGATGTGTGCGCGTGCGTGCGTGTGCGCGCGCGCGGGTGTGCGTGTGCGCGTGTGCGTGCGTCGCTTTCACTTTGTGGAGTCTAGGCGGGGTTTCAGCAGAGCGCCGCGCAGGGAGCGAACAGCGCGCCGACCCGATCCTGCAATGCTGGGACTGCGGCCGACCTTCCTCCAACTCCGCTAAGCCGAGCGACTTTTGCTTTTCCGAACAAATAAGCATGTACTCCCCGTACTGCCTGACACAGGTAACCACCGCCTCCGCCTCCGCTCTCTTCCACAGCGCCGTCGAGCGGCCGACTTTCCGCCGTTCTCCGCCTTTTCTGCGTGGACGCGTCTCCCCGCCACTTTTCTCTTATTCCACTTATTCAGAATGCTCTATTTTATTGACTTATCTCTCTATCAAACTGACTGTAAACTGCAACAGGCTGAAACAATAAAATAAGAACTCAGTCGAATAGTAATAATACAGTTGAAATAATCCAGGGACCTGGAACCGAGCTTTGCGGGACGTTTGTGCTGTGGCTTCTTTTTCTCAGCTGTTAAAATTTTTTTTTAAGGAGTTTATAAAAACCCACAAATGATACATAATTTCGGGGCCAGTCTAAGGTTCTGCTCAAGTTTTTCACGGGGCAATCCGTGCAGAGCTATGGGGATATTTGGGCTTAGACCTGTATAGCAGTTATTAAAAAAAATAAAGGCATGCTCACTGCTTAGTTTTTCTAAAAGTAGAAACTCTCTACTGAATATGGCATTGAACTCAATTCGTGCAAAGCTGTAACACCTATAACCAATCATGTGAAAACATAAAAAATACATAATATTAATTGTGGAATTTGTCAGGCCAACATTTGTTTGGAACTCAAAATATAAAATCAGTGCACGAGTTTGTTCTGCTGTAAAACAGGCATTTAAGCTTTAAGATGTTGAACTTCATCTGCTGTCTGTGTTTTTTGACTTTGTGCATTAACTTTGTGTTTTACTTTAACTCTAGTTATTTAGTTCTGTTTACGCCTTACCCCCCCCCCCCTTACTTATTTATTTTGTACACTCTCTGTCGTGCTATTTGTGATTATGTAGTTTTCTAAATGTTGTAAGATATAGGTTTCTATGTTGTTGATGTTAAAACCTTGAATTTTTTATTTATGGGTTTAGGGATTCGTGTCTACCATTTGCAATTTATGCACAAAGTTGTAATGTGCAAGTTAGTGTAAGTTCATAATGAATCCATGACATTATCGAGGTTATGAAATGCAAAGTTTGGCATTGTGTGTGTGTGTGTGTGTGTGTGTGTGTGTGTGTGTGTGTGTGTAGGATATAGATAGTTAGACAGCAGAGCGGGAAAACTTTGCATGTGGACAGAACCACAGACTGTTGTAATGATAAATGGCACAATTATCCCAACATCACCTTGCTACACAGTTTTATTTGTTTAAGACAAACATATTCACTCTTCTGCATCTTCTTTGAATTCCCACTCCTGCGCTCAATGTCAGGTTTTTCACTTCACTGATGGGCAGGCATCAGATTTGCACCCGGGTTTGCACTTATCAGAGCCACATTGCTCTGTGTTTGGAATAAATGGGGGCATAGAATTACATTTTTTGTCGTTTTTTTTCCCTAAAAGTTGCCACTAGTTTAATTTGTTCTGTAGTTTATTATTCCTGCAGCAATGGCATTGGCAGCGAGAGTCGGCATAAGGTTTAATTCATTCCTGATTTTACATCGGTTTTATTAATACTGTTTTGCTTTCTTGCATCTGTTGCCCGTCTGTAGAAGCAAAGAGTGTGTGTGTTCTTGGGCTCGCAGGCCGTGGTCTGTTTTCTATTTTGGGCTTCTGAATGAAAGGTATCATAGTTTTTGTGTGCACACTTTAATTACAATGCGATTTTCAGGGATGGTGGGTCTTATGTGCATTGTGTGTGTTTTTATTTATATATATATATATATATATATATATATATATATATATATATATATATATATATTGGTGTGTGTGTGTGTGTGTTCAAATAACTCAGACCTTATATTTTCCTCTGCATGCTATTCATTCAGCCTGCATACTGGACATTTTGGTTTTTTGGGTTTTGTAGCCTAGGTTGTGTTTCTGTAAGAGGATCAGGGCAGATTTATTTCCTGTTGCCAGAAATCCACGTATTTGCCAGCTTAGGTTGAACCCCTGCGTACCTCCGT
Organism: Corydoras maculifer; assembly: GCA_019802435.1. Classification (NCBI taxonomy): domain Eukaryota; kingdom Metazoa; phylum Chordata; class Actinopteri; order Siluriformes; family Callichthyidae; genus Corydoras; species Corydoras maculifer. Next base: position 584,983 of record JAFMOD010000325.1, read on the forward strand.
TCTGGCAAAACAAGATTTAATGAGCGAAATGAAACTGGAAAAATAAATATTCGTAGCCTATAATAATTTTACAAATTGACCTCCGGCTTCTCTTGACTCGATCCAAGTTTTTTTTTTTTTTAATATAGGATATAGGCAAAAGAAAAGTGCAGTGTGTGCATGTTCGGGTATTTTTTATTTCATCTCCCTCCGCTCCCCTAATTTCTTTTTATTGCAAGGCCTTCGATGTTTTCTCAGTGCCCGAGCAGGCGATCTGGAATTTATCATGAGCGTCTACGTAACGTTAGAGAACGAGGGCGGTTTAATCAGCCTCCTGAGATCATCAGTGAGGGGGATCAGCAGTCTGGCTTTTCTTTTTTTTTTTAAATTGTTTTTTTTTTAGAAATTTGCGGACTTTTCTTTTCGCCGCAAAGTTGTTTGCGTGCGTCGGTGTGCGCGCGCGCGCCCGTTTTGAGCGCGTTGTGGGAGCGCGCGCGACCTTCCTCTCGGACCTTCTCCCTAAAATAAATATGAATCCACAAAATGTCGGCGATGGCTGAGAAATGTAAACCATGAAATGAATAATAGCCGACTGTAAAAGTTCCCTGGCCCGTGGCGCGGTGAGGATGGCGGGGTATCCGCGAATAATGGAGCTTAAAGGAAAGCCAAAGCTTTAAATCCTCGTCCTTGGTTCGGGAGGTTTATTATTTTGTGATGAAGGATGGTTGCTGGGGAGAGGGAGGTCATTTCAAATCATTTCTTGATCCTTAATTGCTTAAAAATACAGATTTTTTAATGTACTTTTTTTTAAAGCACTGAAAATATCTTTATTTCTCTTTGACATGCAGGTCTGACATTAGGTCTGGATCATGATCGGAGGTTGTATGGGCCAGAAATCCTCCTGCGCAGTCGTGCTATTGCACTACAGTACGTTCATAGCTGTACTCGTGTTCTCTGTACTCTGTGTGTCGAATTCAGTACTAATGTGATTATTTGTAATGGAAGAAAATGGAGCATCAGCATTTGGGGTTAATATTCATTTTTTTCCCCTGTGCTTTGTGGTGGAAGGTAATCTGGGCTCAATATTTTACACTTTGTAATGTTCTTATAAAAAAAAGGTGTAATTAATTAATATTAATAAATTTATAAGGTTCATATATATATATATATATATATATATTTTTTTTTTTTAATATATGTATATATTTTTTTATTATTTTTTATTTGGTCACTATTATAACCGATGAACAAAATAATGGACAGTACATGGCCACGGGATGGGATGCACATGGGACGTGTGTTAGATTTTTTTTTTTTGTCTCCATTTAAAAACATTTTAGTTATTATAGCGTGAAAAGTTTTCTGTCAGATAAATTTGGGGGGGATTTTAAAACCATAAAATTGTTTGTATCTCGTTTTTTTATCTTTCACAAGGTCAATGAAAGTGTTCTTGCTGTGAATTATAAACTATTCACTAAACCCAGGAGGAACACTTTTTTTTACAAATTTTTTATTTTTTAATTTTTTTATAAAGTTGGCAGATGACACACTAGAAAATAAAAATAATTGAATTTCTTTAGCAGCACTGTATTTGATATTTCACTTGTATAATAATGCAAACCATCATTTATTTTATCGCTTGAATTTTGGATATTTCTTTAACTATTGCCGATTCTTTGTGTTCTTTGTTGTTGTTAGTCCCTGTTGGTTCTCTGTTCTCTGTTGGTCAGGAGCATCACAGAACAGGTATCATTTGGGTGGTGGATTGTTTATTGTCAGTTCTGCAGTGACACTGATGTGGTGAGGGGGTTTTAGTGCAGCAGTGCTGCTGTAGCAAAGTCCATCTTTGCAGGGAGTGAAACTATCCATCTATTAATTATCTTGCGCTTTATCCTCTATTAGGGCCGCGGGGGGGGTTCTCTATGCCCATCCAGGGGAGAACGTCTCGGGCGCTGGGCAGATACACCCAGGACAGGACGCCAATCTATCACTGGGCACACACTCACTTAAACAGACACACGCTATATGGGGCAATTTGGAGAATTCAATCGACTTGATCCATGTTTTTGGACTGTGGGAGGAAACCGGAGAACCCAGAGGAAACCCACACGGACACGGGGAGAACATGGACTCCACCCGGATTGGGATTCGAACTGGGAATCCCTAGTGCTGAGAGGAGAACGTGCTAACCGGGAGTGGAACTAAAAAAAAAAAAAAATTATATATATAAGTGCTGCCTTATTCTTCTGAGAAGCTGTCAGATTTCACAAGGTTCTGTTATTATAAACAGTTATCTAACATTTTTTTTAAGTTGTCTTACCGTAGATATTTTGGGACATGCCTCCTAATTAATAAAGATTGCATAATTAGAAAGGAAACATTGCGGTAACACTTTGTGTGGTAACTTTATCTTCCACAATGACAGGACTCAACAAGATCCACAAAACCATGGCTGAGTGAGTTTGATGGGGAGGAACTTGACTGTCCCACACAGGACCCTAACCTTTCCAACACCTTTGGGATAAAGCAGAATGTGAGCCAGGCCCTTTCATCCAACCTCACTGTCTGGCCACACACACAGTGATCTAGATAAAAAAAAAAAAATCTGAAATCTTGTTTTTAAAAGTAAAATGTGTTATAAAGGGAATTAAACTTTAAATGGCTACTTTATTAGATATACCTTTTGGTCCATATTATCAGTTCTTCTTGTCATATAGATGGACGTTGTAGTTTTACAGTTTTATTCTGTAGTCTATCTACAAAGCAGGTGTCTTCTGTGTGGTTGATGGTTCTCAACACTGCAGGGACACTAACACAGTCATGGTGTTTAAGTTAGTTTGTGCTGTGCTGGTGTATGTGGATCAGATCAGCAGCACAATTCATAAATACCATCCTATTGATTAACACAGCTCTATTAAGTACTTCATATTAACCTTTTATTAACCTTTGTAGTGAGTTAATAAAGGTCAGTTATGTGGGTCATTACAGTGTTACAGGTTTATCAGCAGACGTTTAATTCGAACATGTGATCTGAAGTTATCAGCCATTTAAAGCTAGTTTCTTAATTTTAATGTTTTATTTTTTAATATATTTCTTATCTGAACATGAGCTGCTTCATTTACACATGTATCAAGCTTTATTCTCATACATTTAACCACAGAGGTACCACAGAACCTGACCAGGTTCTGACCTCCACCAACACTGTTTGGAATAAACCAAAATGAAGATTATGAACCGGTCCCATTAGACCATCATTGGTGTCCAACCTCAAAAATAGTTAAATAACATAATAAAAAATAAATAATAAGTGCAAATTCTCACACACTGTAGCTGTAAAAGCTGTAAACAGGGACCAACTTGGATTGTGATGTCATAAAAGCTCCTGTATGTACAATGTGTTGACGTATAGCCCCTCCCCAGTAGTACAGCCACAGAGCAGGTATTATTTGGTGGGTGCATTAGTCCTATCCCAGCAGTGTGACTGAGGTGGAGAACTGAACCTCCAGCAGCACTGCTGCACTAAAACCCCCTCACCACATCAGTGTCACTGCAGAACTGACAATAAACAATCCACCACCCAAATGATACCTGTTCTGTGATGCTCCTGACCAACAGAGAACAGAGAACCAACAGGGACTAACAACAACAAAGAACACAGATGGACTACAGTCTGCAATTAGAGAACTACAAAGTCCATCTATATGATAAGTGGAGGAGATAGAGGATGGAGCCAGAAGGGGGCTTCCCTTGCAGCTTTACCAGCTTCCACCTCCAAGGTCAGATGCTGATGCTGGGAGACTGAGCCTGACTAACATCCCCATTCTAGTTTCTCTTAAAGGTGAATATCAAAACATTATAACTTTATAAAGGGTTTCATGGTGGTGTAACCATCATAAAGCCAAGAATCAGAACCACTTTTCAAGCTAAAGTGGTCCAAGACGCCGTGATCAAGGAATGCTAGAAATGGACAAGACCTGCTTTACAGAGAGCAAATCATGAGTATATTATTCGAGCCCGGATTGAGCAGTAAATCCCAGAGATCTTTTGTTGTTCTGCTCTGGGGTGAGTTAGGTGGTGGCAGAGACGGAGTTGGCTCGTGCAGGATGCCTGATGGCAGAAGGGAATTACGGCGGAAAATAAAAACACCATCAAGCCCTTTTTTAATTTTTTTTATCTCCCGCCGTATGCAGAGAGGCCTGAATCGATCACTCCTTATTCGCTATCTTCACAGCTGCCCCAGTATCCGTGGAGAATGGATTCCTGCTTCTATTGCCATGGGAGTCTCTAGTCAAGAAGAATAGGAGGATATCCAGTTTGTGTGTTTGTGTGCGTTTGTGCGCGCGAGCGAGCGAGTGTGTGTTTGTATCCTCCTCCCATCCCTTTTGCTCATGTCATTCCTGGCACGGATTAGGCCTTGGCAGAGTCCTGGCAGTGCCCGTAGCTCCACTGCGGCTCTGCGGTTGCTGATATGTTGTGCTGTTGCCATGGTTATGGAACACACACTCGAACACAAGCGCAAATTACATAATTGAGCATGCATATACATAAGCCACAGAATGTATTTTTTCCCTTTTTATTTTGCGAACTGGAGGCAAATAAACGGAGCTGATCAGAAGCGCGATCTGTGGGAAAACAGAAGGCCCCGTGTGCGAGCGCAGACCAAATGGCGTCGAGATGCATCAGCTCGCGGAACTCCAAAGCTGGGCAAGCGCGCGTTGAATCTCGTCTGATATCGGCGTGAGCGGCCCATCCGAGGTCTTTGTACGAGGTGGATGGCGGCGTCCAGGCTCGGAGGCGGTGGCCGTTTATGGAGGAAGGCTGTGCCAGGCTTGGCGTTGGTTTGGTGGAGCATCACGCGTGTTGCTAGGCAGTTTCTCCTGCGTTGGCACCATGCTCGCTTGCTTTTGCCTTTGTCTGCAGAGATTGGTTCGCTCTTTGTTTTCGACGAGAACACTTCGGCGGCCAGAACCCGACACTTCACGTGTTCTGCGAGTGAATCGGAATATGAACCCTCGTTTTGGAGGGTTTGGTAAAATCTCGACCTCGACCATCGGTGCTTGGCCATGCTTTGCTACGGTGTGTAACACTGAATCACAGACACAAGTGGCGGGGACGGTGTTAAAAGATGAATTAATAAAAAAATTATAATAAAAACAGAAAAAGGAATCGCACAAAGGGCGGCACGGTGGCTTAGTGGTTGGCATGTTCTCCTCTCAGTGCTGGGGATTTCTGGTTCCAATCCCAATCTGGGTGGAGTTTCCATGTTCTCCCCATGTCTGCATGGGTTTCCTCCGGGTTCTCCGGTTTCCTCCCATAGTCCAAAAACACGGATCAATTCTCCAAATTGCCCCATATAAAGTAGAGTGTGTCTGTGTGAGTGAGTGTTTGCCCAGTGATAGATTGGCGTCCTGTCCTGGGTGTATCTGCCCAGCGCCCAAAACGTTCTCCCCTGGATGGGCATGGGGAGGGAACCCCCCCTCCCACGAACCTAGTACAGGGTTCTCCGGTTTCCTTCCACAGTCCAAAAACATGGATCAAGGTCAAATGAATTCTCCAAATTGCCCCATATAAAGTAGAGTGTGTCCGTGTGAGTGAGTGAGTGAGTGTGTGCCCAGCGATAGATTGGCTCTCTGTCCTGGGTGTATCTGCCCAGCGCCCAAAACGTTTTCCCGTGAATGGGCGACCCTAGTAGAGGATAGAAAGGAAGATGATGGATGGAATCTCTGCCTCTATGTGGCGCACTGAAACCATGGCTCAGCCCCTCCCACCTCTCACACCTGCACACACTTAAGCGTGAGACGCAGGTGTGCATTCTTGACTCATCTGTGTCAATCTGGTGACGATTGGAGAAATTGCTCTCGCACCAACGCGGCGCTGCTTGTGCGGGTAGATCCGTGTGAGAGAATCTTACTGGAAAGAAACGCTGGCTGCTGGTGCCAGAGTGCCACATGTGCACAGGCCTCAGCTGACTCTTAAATCCTTTCACTTGCTGCGACCCCTGCAAATCATCTCACTGTCCAAACTCATCAAATTAGCACATTTTCCCTAATTAGGTTTGTGCAGCAGCATAGTAACACAGCAGCCCTTCCCGGCAGAGGACGGAGATTGGCCGTTGCCATGAATGGCTGAAAATCTGATTGGTCAGAGTGGCTTTTCTTATAGTGCAGACTCTGATTAATGTGGCTTTGTCAGCTTCGACTGTCGAGTACGAATGACGTTACAAAGAACAAAGTGTCACTGACAAAGTTATGAATTCATTTGGGTGTTTAAAAATTTTTATTATTTTTTTTATACTTCTTCATACGGAGTGGTTAGCCCGTTTGCCTCTCAGTGCAGGGGATCCAGGGTCAAATGCCGTTTTCATGTTCTCCCCATGTCCGCATGGGTTTTCTCAAGGTTCTCCGGTTTCTTCCCACAGTCCTAAAACATGGATTGAAGCTGAACTGGCTGGTCTAAATTGCCCCTATATAGTGTGAGTGTCTGCGTGCCCAGCGATAGATTGGCGCCCGGTCATGGATGTTACCTGCCCAATTCCCAAAATGGATGGGAACCATCCACCACCATAGTAGATGATGAAGAGATGAGCAGATAATGAGATTATATTCATTTAGTTAAAAATTTGTTAAACACTTAATATAATAAAAGTTCCATCCATCCATTATCTGCTTAATCCTCTACTAGGGTCGTGGGGGGGGGGGGGTTCCAATGCCCATCCAGGGGAGAACCTTTCGGGCTCTGGGCATATACACCCAGGACAGGGCTCCAATTTATTGTTGGCCATATAAACACTCACATCCACACACACACTCCATATGGGTGAGTGTCTGCAATTTGAAACATTCGCTTTACCATGATCCATGTTTTTAAAAACCGGAGAGCCTGGAGGAACATCGAACATGGAAACTCCACCCAGATTGGGATTCGAACCTGGATCCCCAGTGTTGATAGTCGGACCTGCTAACCACTAAGCCACGGTGCCGCCCTGCTTAACATTTGAACTGGTATTCTAACCTCATAAACTTGTTGTTCCATTCATTTCAAATCATATCTTTGTTATTTTAATACACACATGTGTGCATTTAGCACAGAGTTCTGCATCTTCTCAGCAGGAACAGTTTAGTCACAGCAGAAACAGTCGAATGGTAATTTAATATCTTCAGCTCACACACCAGCGTGTCTACTTGGTAAAGTGCTGGAGAGCTTTGTCCACCTTTAACCCAGAATTCAGATTTTTATCCCTCAGTTACCTCATAGGACAAACGAATCGTTATATTTCGGCATTATGATAAAAAAAGGGTTTAGTTTAGATTTATTGCTTCTCTGTAATCTTCAGCTGTATTTATAAACATGTGGATGTTGAACAAACTGGCTGAGACCCAACAGCTGTGTGAACAGTACACGCGTGTTCTACACGGGGTGCAAAATAATAACGCTCGTACAGGAACGCTCGTCTTACCAAAGTTAATGTTAAATTCACAAAAGATAATAGAACCAAGTTTTTTTTATATATATATATATATACACATATACATATATGTATATACATATACACACACACACACACACACACACACACATACATATATATATATATATATATATATATATATATATATATATATATATATATATGGGATAATCACTCGGTGGTCAACACTCACATAAATACTACAAAAACACTGCACTCATGAACCTATATATATATATATCCATATTTGTGTGTGTGTGTGTGTATATATATATATATATATATATATATATATATATATATATATATATATATATATATATATATATATATATATATATATATATATAATATATATTTATATATAAAATTTTTATTTACAATTTTTTATTTTATTTAAAAAACTCTCACATGCATTACAACATGAAGTGCTACCCACATATGGTAGATGCCCCCTCCATGCACACACACATACACACAAGTTGGTATTATTGTATAGACTTTATACAGAGCTTTATTTATTTCATTAACATTTACATTGTCTTGTGTCCATATTATTAGCTGAAAGAGGTGGTAAAAAAAAAAGAAACCTTAGGGCGTGTAGTAGTAGTTGTAGTAATGGTGGTGGTGGTGTAGTAGTTAGCACATCGGCCTCTCAGTGCTGGAGATCCAGGTTCGAATCCCGATCTGGGTGGTGTTTCTATGTTTCCCCTGTATTCACGTGGGTTCTCTCCCTCCAAAAACATGGATTCAAGGTGTATGGGCTGCTCTTAATTGGCTAATCCAATCAAAATTGCCATATATTGTCTGTGAGTTTCCAGTGATGGATTAATTCGGTCAGTTACAAACGGCAGAAACGTAAGGGTATAGAGAACCCTCCATGACTCTGGTAGAGGATTAAGCGTTCAAGACCCCATTCAGACCCATGAAAGATATACGATAGTGAGTCTAATAACACCTAAACCTAAAAACTTAGAGCATTACAGCACTATTTACTAACCATGAATTATATTACTATAGAACCTCACAGTCACAGATGCAGTTATTTTGAAAAAAACATTATTAACCTGACTTATATCAATTGTTAATATCAATATTTCACATGAAATTTCATGTTGTGAGGTAAGGATACAAATATACGTGTTAGAAAATGTCTTTTTTTATATAATAGTAAATTATTTGCATTATTATTCTCTTAAGCTTTATAACTAAATCCACCTGAAAGTCAGGTGAAGGCCGGATATTCTGGTGTTTTATCTCATACGTAGTTAGTTATATCTGTGTAATTATTGATAATGAGTAATGATTAAATACAGTTGGAAAGCCGATTAACTTTATGATAATTAAGAGGTGAATTAATGTAACAAAGGGTTCATGAGTGCAGTGTTTTTGTAGTATTTATGTGAGTGTTGATCACCGAGTAATTATCCTGTTGGACTTGGAGCGACCCTGACAAAGGAGAAAAAGAATGAGCTTTGTGAAGCACCAGCCTAAAGCTAAAGAAGTTAGATGCATTTTTTTTTTAAAAAAACATTATCAACAAGACTTTAATATCAATATTTCACATGAAATTTCATTTTGTGAGGTAAGGATACAAACATTGTGTGTTAAATAACTTTTTTTTATATAATATTAAATTATTTGCATTAATATCCTCTTAAGCTTTATAACTAAATCCACCTGAAAGTCAGGTGAAGGCCGGATATTCTGGTGTTTTATCTCATACGTAGTTAGTTATATCTGTGTAATTATTGATAATGAGTAATGATTAAATACAGTTGGAAAGCCGATTAACTTTATGATAATTAAGAGGTGAATTAATGTGACAAAGGGTTCATGAGTGCAGTGTTTTTGTAGTATTTATGTGAGTGTTGATCACCGAGTAATTATCCTGTGGGACTTGGAGCGACCCTGACAAAGGAGAAAAAGAATGAGCTTTGTGAAGCACCAGCCTAAAGCTAAAGAAGTTATGTTTCCATTCCGAGCACAATTTCTGCTGGTTACTAAAAACAATACTGCACGGCTCACAATGCTCAGTGCTTTCTCGGAATTCCTGCCTGCTGTGGTACGGTGTCCCACTTTGGTGAGCAGTGAGTTGTGCAGGAAAAAATACAGCGGGAATGAGCATGGAATACTCCACTCCTGACTGCTCCTCTATTTTCCTTCGTGCAAGCAGGAAGTTGGTTCCCAGCCAGTGGTGGAAATCTATACATGGTTGCATAATATAGCATATCTTTACCTCGCATGAACCCAGCGGAGGCTCGGCAGCTGTGAGCAAACAGAGAGGGGGAACAAGGGTGTGTGTGTGTGTGTGTGTGTGTGTGTGTGTGTGTGTGTGTGTGTGTGTGTGTGTCTGAGAGAGATTCCTGTGAGTGTTCGTTGGCTATGGTTTCAGGCCACAGGCTCTAGGCCTTATTTCAGACAGACCCAGTGGAGTGTGACACATTGTAGGAAGGGGATCGGTTTCTGTCTTTCGCAGTCCGACGCTGAACTCTGTCATGGAGTCATTAGACACTCTGCTTTCATTAACAGGAGTGCTGCTGCAGAAGTGTTGACAAAATGCAGGTACCATATTAAAACTGCATGCTCAATTAAAGGAACATGAGCTTTAAATTGTGCTGGACAAACTGCGAGAGAGCATTTAAGAATGAAATGTGTTTTCCGTTGAGGTTCTCATGATGGTGTTTAAGAAAAAAAGGGCGGCACGGTGGCTAAGTGGTTTGCATGTTCTCCTCTTAGCCTAGGGATTCCCGCTTCGAATCCCAATCTGGGTGGAGTTTCCATGTCCTCCCCGTGTCTGCATGGGTTTTCTCCAGGTTCTCCGGTTGAATTCTCTAAATTGTCCCATATAGTGTATCTGTGTGAGTGAGTGTGTGCCCAGTGATGGATTGGCGCCCTGTCCTGGGTGTATCTGCCCAGCGCCCGAGACGTTTTCCCCTTGATGGGCATGGGGAACCCTAGTAGAGGATAAAGCAGAAGATGATGGATGGATGGTTCAAAAGAGGCTGTGCAAGTTCAGGAACATCTAGACAAATTGCGTAGCCTCTATGGAAACAGCACTGAGATACATTTGTTAGTTAAATCAGATCCCCCGTCGCAGGTCTGTAAGATTAAGTGAATTTTGAAGGTTCGAATCCCGATCCAGGTGGAGTTTCCATCTTCTTGTGTCAGCATGCCTTTTCTCCGGGTTTTCCGGTTTCCTCCCACAGTCCAAAATCATGGATTCAAGTTGAACTGGCTGCTTGCCCCTATATAGTGTTTGTGTAGTTACATGTATTCCCAGCAATGGACCCCCCCCCCCCCAAAAAAAAAATAAAAAAAAATAAATCTTTCCTAAAGCCTTTTTGTAGAAAATTAGAGACAGTTATCGCTACAAAAGTGGAACAAACTCAACTTGTCACCATTTAGGATGTGTCCTTGCTGTCATAACCATCAGTGTGTCATTCACCGTTCCCTTTAAGAACCAGGTGGCGCTTTGACTTTGGCGGATTGCTATTTGCACCACTTGCAGGTGCCATGGCAACGTGAACAACTGTGATGTTTTCCCCTCGGCTTTAATGCTTTTTCTACACATTTCAATCCACTATACTGTTGCTCAGTGAACGTGAATACTTTTTTGGTTGCACCATTCTGATTAACTCCAAAGAGCTCACACCAGCCTGTCTGGGACCAACAATCATGCCACAGTCAGAATCACAACAATCATATTTTCCAATTCCGTGAGCATTAAGTGAAGGTTTGGTTTGATGCATGGCATTACTACCTTACTGTTTAGATAATTACAGGGGTACATGTGTTCGGAATAAAGTGATCAGTTAGTCTGCAGTTACAGACTGTAGCCCATCTGTCAGCATTATTATTATTATTATGATTATTAAGTGCTTCCGAATTGCTTCCAACTCCCGGCAAACATATGGAGGTGTTTCTGCAAAATAATCTCATCTGTTCGTTTCTTCAGGCTGCTGAATGTGTTTTTTTCCCCCTTGATTTCTCTAATTGTGTCCATCCATCTTACTGTTTATCCGTTTTCTGTTTAACCCTTGGGCGGCACGGTGGCTTAGTGGTTAGCACCTTCGCCTCTCAGCGCTAGGGATTCCCGGTTCGAATCCCTATCTGCGTGGAGTTTTCATGTTCTCCCCGTGTCCGTGTGGGTTTCCTCCGGGTTCTCCGGTTTCCTCCCACAGTCCAAAAACATGGATCAAGTTAATTGAAATCTCAAAAAAAAATTGCCCCATATAGAGTGTGTCTGTGTGAGTGAGTGTGTGCCCAGCGATGGATTGGCGTCCTGTCCTGGGTCTATCTGCCCAGCGCCCGAGACATTCTCCCCTGGATGGGCATAGGGAACCCCACCGCGACCCTGATAGAGGATAAGCGGGAGATAAAGAATGAATGAATGAAAGTCAATTGAATTCTTAAAATTGCCCCATATAGTGTGTGTGTGTGTGTGTGTGTGTGAGTGAGTGTGTGCCCAGAGATGGATTGGCGCCCTGTCCTGGGTCTATCTGCCCAGCGCCCGAAACGTTCTCCCCTGGATGGGCATGGGGAACCCCACCGCGACCCTAATAGAGGATACAGCGGGAGATAATGAATGAATGTTTAACCCTTTGAAGTAAACGGTCTTTAACACGGAATTTCTTCGTATCATGAGGAGCTTCAGTTTGGCTTTGAAGCGATATGAACCGATTGATTTTTATTCATTTGTAATTTTTAAAACATTTTTTATGGTTAACAGTCATTATAAGACCCCTAACGAGCGTGTGTTATTCAGGAACGAAAAGAACCGTCCTGATCACAGCAGTAAAACAAAGCTGCTTCTTGTAATTAATTGGGGCTCCTGTAACTACTGATATGGTTTTTACAATGTTGCTACAAGGTGAACAAGCTTTCCATTATAAACTACACTGCGATGTAAATATATTTGCCTGTGATGACATGATCACATTTTCAAGCGGCGTCAACATTAATTTGCACGTAATTAGGGGCTTTTGTGTTTTTTTTATTTTAGAAAAATAATATTGAGGTAGGACGGCACGGTGGCTTAGTGGTTAGAACGTTCGCCTCTCAGCTCTAGGGATTCCCGGTTCGAATCCCCATCTGGGTGGAGTTTCCATGTTCTCCCCGTGTCCGCGTGGGTTTCCTCCAGGTTCTCCGGTTTCCTCCCACAGTCCAAAAACAAGGATCAAGGTCAATTGAATTCTCTAAATTGTCCCATATAGAGTGTGTATGCGTGCGTGCCTGTGTAAATGTGTGCCCAGCGATAGATTGGTGCCCTGTCCTGGGTGTATCTGCCCAGCGCCTGAAACGTTCTCCCCTGGATGGGCATGGGGAACCCCCCCCGCGACCGTAATAGAGTATACAGCGGAAGATAACGATTGAATGAATTAATGAATATTGAGGTAACTGAGATTTAATTTTTAAAAACACCAACCAAAACAACGGCCACATCATAAATATAAGTTACCTGTGAGTATGATGGCACTAAACACTCTCTCCACCAATCACTGGTGTTGCTGCTCGAAATTCACAGAGGTGGTGAGACATCTTGAGCTGCTTCTTGTTGGTTGTAAAGAGTATATAAAGAGTATGTATGTTGAATGCGGTAATTGAAATAAATGTGGATTCGTACAGAACACACACACACACACACACACACACACACACACACACACACCAGAGACTTTCACTGTTATTTATAAGATATGCAAAAAAGTATTATTATACGTTTTTTCATTGGTCCCTCTTCTAATAAGTCTTTTTGGGGTCATCTTTTGTGAGGGGTCAACATTTGTGAGGTCAGCCACTGAGGTTGGACAAAAGGGTCCTGTCTCAAAACTTCCATTCGAACCTTTTTCCACGTGTTGGAAGGAATTAAGATCAAGGATCGTGGGTTCTTCAACAACAAACTCACTCATACAAGCCTTTATGTAGCTTGTACTATTGCTACAAACAGAGAAGGGCCTTCCCCAATCTGATTATGATTAGGTGCTGGGGCATTAAGGTTTAACCTTGATTTAAAGATTCATGTGTCCCCCAAAGGTGGCACGGTGGCTTAGTGGTTGACATGTTCTCCTCTCAGCGCTAGGGATTCCCGGTTCGAATTCCCATCTGGGTGGAGTTTCCATGTTCTCCCCGTGTCTGCGTGGGTTTCCTCCGGGTTCTCTGGTTTCCTCCCACAGTCCAAAAACATGGATCAAGTTAATTGAATTCTCCAAATTGCCCCATATAGAGTGTGTCTGTGTGAGTGAGTGTATGCCCAGCGATGGATTGGCGCCCTGTCCTGGGTCTATCTGCCCAGCGCACGAGACGTTCTCCCCTGGATGGGCATGGGGAACCCCCCGCGACCCTAATAGAGGATAAAGCGGAAGAAAATGGATGAATGAATAAACTCTTTCTGTTTAATACACGATTTCATCAAATATCAAGATGGTGGGACAGACAGGCAAAAAATCATCATCCAGTCAAACTTTATTTTGTTAGTCTCTACAGGCTTGGAACATTCCAAAAATAGCTTCCCAGAGCCCAAACACACAGCGAGCTAATGCCGGCTGACATTTACCATGTGCATAGAAACGTCTAAACAACGAAAAGATGCTCATCAAAACAAGATCGAAAATGTCTCCTCTCACACTCACTCACTCGTCATGTAGTTTTGATTTCAGATGTTGGTCACTGATGTTCTTCATCTCCTGAATCAAAACTCTTCTGAGGAGAGTTGGTTTTTAACTGGAAGTTGTTTTGAGGGGTTTTTATTAAATCATAAGGCTCATGTTGATTGCGTCTGCGTAAACTGGAGCCATTTAGGTGGCTTGACAGCAGCTGGGTTTGTCGTCCTGCTTAAATGGCAAGACAGTAGTGTTGATTTCGAACTCCTGCGAGCTCCCATTTCCGTAATGAGGTGACTTTCTTATAGCTCATTGATCAGAGGAGATATTGAAAACATTACATTACATTACATTTACATTTGGTCATTTATTGGAAGCTTTTATCCAATGCGACTTACAAAGTGAACACAGGGTTCATCACAACATCCCTGCAGCAATGAGGGTTAAGGGTCCCACATTGGAAACTTCAGTGGACCTGGGATTTGAACCCCCAACCGTCAGATTGATAGCCCAACACCCTAACCACTGAGCTACCGTTCCCTTATCCAAATGTCTTCAGGATCAGATCATCATGTCTTCACTCCTCCACTTATTTATCACCAACGTCTTCTGAAGCCTGTTCTAAAGGACCGGTCATGTTAGGAGAACATGTCTGAAATGGAATCTGAGAAAACACATTATGCAGAACTTAAGTCTAAAATTTGGACACACCCCCTCCACTTACCATATAGATGGACTTTGTAGTTCTCCAATTCCAGACTGTAGTCCATATGTGTTCTTTGTTGTTGTTAGTCCCTGTTGGTTCTCTGTTCTCTGTTGGTCAGGAGCATCACAGAACAGGTATCATTTGGGTGGTGGATTGTTTATGGTCAGTTCTGCAGTGACACTGAGGTTTTTAGTGCAGCAGTGCTGCTGGAGGTTCAGTTCTCCACCTCAGTCACACTGCTGGGATAGGACAAATGCACCCACCCAATAACCTCTGCTCTGTGTCTATTCTCTAATGGTCAGGACCCCAATAGTACCGACACAGTATGTACTGTAAAGCACAAACAGATGGACTACAGTCTGGGATTATAGAACTACAAAGTCCATCTCTACAGGAAATGGAACTGAGAGCATGGACACAAAGTGAAGCAAAAAGGGGGTGTGTCCAAACTTTTGACTGGTACAGAGTACTTAGAAAGTCCATGAATATTCATAATTTCTTAGTTTTTGTTGTGCATTGACAAGGAGAACATGTAAACTCCTTCCAGATTGGGATTCGAACCTGGATTTCCAGTGCTGAAAGGTGGACGTTCTCAACACTTAGCCACTGTGTTGCCCTAATATGTAATTAATTTGATTTATTTTTATTAAATTTAATGTCTACTTTAATATATAGGTGTAAGTTTGATGATTATGTCTGTTATTTAAAAAATGTGCTTATGAAGCTGACCGTCTTGTAGTTCAGAGAATAAAATCTTAAATAAAAATTAGAAATGAAAAGAAATGCGTTTAAAATCAAATGTTTCATGTGATGTTAGTTATTATTTAATTTTTTGGCAAAAACATTGCAATTATATTAATTTATATAGGTATGTATAATTGAAAACTTTTCTCTAGGTTTTAGATCGTCCCGCGGTCTCGGACCTTCAGTTAAAACAAGAAACAGTGCAGTCTCTTCTTTGGAGGGATGTCTTGGGTCTTAAAATACATTTATCGTGAGTGAGGCATGTCGCTTGTGGGACTTTGGCTCGCACAATCACTCCACTGTTAAAACAATGATGTGGTTGTGCTCCATAACCCAATTACGCCTCTCCAGAGGAAGAAACAGAGAAAGACTCAGCTAGCAAATCCCATAGTTACGAATTTTGATCTGGGAGCTTAAAGAAAAAGGCCTCATTCATTTTCCCCCTCGGCAGAACGGCCCCTCAGACCTGTGCTTTACGGTACGGACCCCGGCGAATTTGGCGAGAGGAAAATGCTAAAGCTCAGATGGTTTGGAAACACCGTGCCACCTGATTGGATTTGTAGGCCGACATGAAGAGATCAGCGGTTCGGTGACATCTGGAACCCTAATTCTGTGTGCTTTTTCATTTATTAACTTTTCGAGCCACCCCCCCTTCTCCCCCCATGCATTTAGGGGGTAGTAAATGCCAACTTGGGCTCGATCGAAAAACAGGGTGTGGCGCTGCGGTCTCTTCCAGCCAATGATGTCTTTCGGTTCGAAGGAATCTCATTCCCACGTCTTCGTCCCACTGGCCGCGGGAGCCGAGGCACTACCACGGGGATGGGGAAGCCCCCCGATTGGCCAGTTCTGTGTTTTGTTTATCCCTCTCCCGCTGCTGTCTGTCGTTGGCTCGCTGGTTTCCTGGACCTGTGAGGTTACTGCATCTTTATTAATTCAACATGAGGAAGTTTGCTCAGGAAGAGGGGAAAGGGATGTGGGTAGTCATATTTACCGGTAGGAAAAGGGTGTTTGAGAGAACTGCTCACCTCAAAACAATCTCTCCCACTCCAGAGTCTAGCATTAAAGCAACACGACGTTAAAAACACCGCCATTAAGAATTATTTCACTACAGACAACATTCTTTATACAGAGCATGGGGTTTGTTGAGTATTAAACGTGATTATTATTCATTTTGAAACACAGCGTGTGTCTTCTGTGAGCATTCAGACACACCTCCGATCAAGGTCCAGAGGTACTTTTCTTTTACGGGTGAAAATAAGTGAACTATTCTTTAAAAACAAACTCCCATTTCACATTCTGCGAAAAGAGACGTGAACGTATAATAAATACACACCTTAAAATCAGTGAATTCAGGTGTTTTTTTATTATTGATAATATATTTTTGAATTACTTCATTATTAAATAGGTGGATTTGTGGTTAACAAGTTTGCCCCTCTGCAGTGAAAACATGGTATCAAGGTGAATGAGCTGTTCTAAATTGCCCCTATATAGTGTGTGTGTCAGTGAGCATGTGCCCATTGGTCGATTGACGCCATGTCCTAGGTGTGTCTGCCCAGTGCTTGAAACATTCTCTTCTGGTGGGGAACCCCCCCCCCACCCCGGCTCTAGTATGGAATTAATCGGAAGATACTGAGATGTGATGAATGTGAGAACATGCAAAACTCAAGCATGACTTTTGAGCGTACAGTGTCCCTTCCCTTTTTATCTGAGAACTACAAATTTTAAACCATGAAACACTAAAAGTATGTGAACGCTTGAGATTTACCAGATGAGATTACTGCCGAGTGTTTGAATCCCAATGTGGGTGGAGTTTCCATGTTCTCCCCGTGTTCGCGTGGGTTTCCTCTGGGTTCTCCGGTTTAAATCAATTGAGTTTTCCAAATTGCCCCATATAGCATGTCTGTGTGAGTGAGTGAGTGAGTGAGTGCCCGGCGATAGCTTGGCGTCTGTCCAGCACCCGAAACATTCTCTCCTGGATGGATAAGGGGAACCCCCCCCCTGTGCGCTTCAGACCCGTTCCATCAAAAGAAAATTTGTAAATTCAGTACCCGATCTTTAGCATGTCTGTCTTTTTTTTTTTGGAAGGTCGGGCTTTGGTTAAAGCAGTGACCATGTGCCAATTTTTCCTGGGCTTTTCTTAATTTGTTTTTAGCCAAATGTAGCAAAATGTCGCCAAATTATATTTTGTATTAAATATGTCGCCAACTCATTACTTAAACTGTGCTAATGGAAATACAGAGGTGGCCACATACTTTCAGCCTTTGTGCGGTTTCCTTTACTGTAATTAAGCACCCACCTTTTCCCCCCTCCACAATAAATAAAGAGATATATTGACCTTAAAGGCCGGCAGCAAGCGATGGGGTAACAAGTGGTCATCGGTCATGTCAGGGGTCGGGAAGGTTGGTGATCTGTGGTGAAGAGTAACAATAAACAAGCTCAAAGAAACAGTGCAAAATACAGAAAAAGGGGAAGAGTGGAGTGGTTGTGAATTTGGGGCCGACACCATCGCATTTGCATAAATGGTAGGGGCATAGTGCCCG
The DNA here is from genome assembly GCA_019802435.1 of Corydoras maculifer. NCBI lineage: Eukaryota > Metazoa > Chordata > Actinopteri > Siluriformes > Callichthyidae > Corydoras > Corydoras maculifer. The sequence goes on from JAFMOD010000325.1 coordinate 603,022, forward strand.
GCGGTGGAAAGAGTTGGCACCGAGCCTCGCAGACTGGCAGAGGGGCCGACCAAAGAGAAAAATAGTACAGACAGGGAAGCAAGTGGGGGGTGGGGTGGCTCGGAGGGGGCCAGTCAATAGTGCATCCCTTGTTCTGTGAGAGGAGGGCCTGGCTGCGTTGGCGGTGGTGAGATCTCTTGTTTGTGTGTTGGATTGGTCCTTTAGTTTTTTTGATTGCGAAGTGTTCTGCGGCATGTGCGCGTCCGTGTGGTCGATGTGAACGCTTCTGCTGCCTGTCCTGCGTTACGCTGCTCTCCTAAAGTGATCCGCTTCACTCAGAAAAACGCAAGTTTGTGCTGAATATCAAACAAAGGGCACTAAAGAGAGGGGGCACAGTGTAATGGAATCCCTAGTGCTAAAAGGAGAACATGCCAACCACTAAGTCACCTGTAAGATAATGTAATGTTGTAAAAAGCTCTACATAAATAATTGAACTTATAAAGCAAACCAATATGTTCTGGTGGCAAAGCAGATCCTGCTAAAAATAAAAAGGTCTACTGAAGGGGGCGGCTTTTTCCCGGTTCGAATCCCAATCTGGGTGGAGTTTCCATGTTATCCCCTTGTCAGCGTGAGTTTCCTCCGGGTTCTCCGGTGTCCTCCCACAGTCCAAAATCATGGATCAAGTCGATTGAACTCTCCAAATTGCCCCATATAGAGTGTGTCTGTGCGAGTGAGTGTGTGTCCAGCGATAGATTGGCGTCCTGTCCTGGGTGTATCTGCCCAGCACCTGAAACGTTGTCCCCTGGATGGGCATGGGGAACCCCCCCACGACCCTAATAGAGGATAAAGTGGAAGATAACGGATGGATGAGACTGCTGAAGGGACGAAGGTCCATGAGCGGTTGACACTCGATGTGGATCAGCCTTTGTTCATTTCAGGTCACGAGACTGAAGCGAGGATGATGTAAGAGCTCAACGTGAACGGCAGATATGGCGAGGGTTGGAAGATCCCACTCTGTTCGGATGATGTGACACTTTGTTTGTCCTCCTAACTAGCAAGAGTCCCCCCCCACACTTTTCTTTTTTAAATAATAGGGATTTCGAATTCACAACAAAGAGCCTTTTGTATTCATTCGAGGATGCATTTTTTGCATTTTTCCCTGACATGTCAACGTAACATGTTCTTGCATGAATAAAAACCTGGGGTTTGTACCGACATGCTGTGCTAATTGCATTTTCAAAGGTCTTCTGTCCTCACCACCGCTCTCTGTAGGCCTGACAATGCTAAGCCTCAGCTTGAATCTCAATGAACATGAAAATCAGAGCAGTGCCAGCCGAGTGCATCAGCCCATGCAGATAACTTTGTGGTATTTCGAAATCAGACCCAAGTTAAGTAGGCTCTAGATCGCTGATAACGTCATAATAACAAAGCTTTCAGCGGGTTAGCTCAACCAGACGAGGAATAACAAACAGCCGGAGAATATGTGCAGGGAATTTTCTGGAGCTTTTGGACTGCTGGTTCGATTGGTTATTTAAAGAGTAAGAGGTTTGATACTCCATTAGACCTGCGACCTAAAGGTTTGACTGAAACTTAACCAAATCCTTCCATTCATCCGTTATGTTCCAATTAATACTCTACTAGGTTCTCAGGAGGTGTGTGTGTGTGGGTTCCCCATGCCCATCCAGGGGAGAACGTTTGGGGCGCTTGGGAGATACACCCAGTACAGGGCACCAATTCATCTCTGGGCACACTCACTCACACAAACACACACATGTAGGGGCAATTTGGTGCTATATTTCTATTTTATACTATTCATTCATTCATTCATTCATTATCTTCCGCTTTGTCATATATTAGGGTCGTGGGGGGTGGGGGGTTCCCCATGCTCATCCAGGGGAGAACGTTTCGGGCGCTGGGCAGATACACCCAGGACATGGCGCCAATCTATCGCTGGGCACACAGACACACTCTATATGGGGCAATTTGGAGAGCTCAATTCACCTTGTTCCATGTTTTTGAACTGTGAAAGAAAACCGGAGAACCAGGAGGAAACCCACACGGACACAGGGAGATCGTGGAAACTCCACTCAGATGGGGATTCGAACCGGGAATTCCTAGTGCTGAGAGGAGAACATGCCAACCACTAAGCCACCGTGCCACCCATCATTTTATACTACATTTTATATATTTTTACATTTTATATTTATAAATTAGTGATTGGAATGTTCTCCTCTTAGCACTATGGATTCCCGGTTCGAATCCCCATCTGGGTAGAGTTTCCATGTTCTCCCCATGTCCGCAAGGTCAATTGAATTCTCCAAATTTCCCCATATAAAGTGTGTGTGTGTGTGAGTCAGTGTGTGCCGAGTGATAGATAGGCGTCCTGTCCTGGGTGTGTCTGCCCAGCGCCCCAAACCTTCCCCCCTGGATGGGCATAGGGAACCCCCCGATCCTAAAAGAGGATGAAGTGGAAGATAATGGATATATATATATATAGTTGTATAGTGCACATTATATATTTTACATTTTATATCGTTTTTGTATTTTATTTTCTTTTAAAATTTAATGTCTAACTTTAATAGAACAGGGTAAACGGGGTCCGTGAGCCATAATTTCGTGACTGTCTCTTGTACCTTGAATCTTGAATTTAAATACTTAGAACAGCCAATTCACCTTGAATCTACGTTTTTGGACTGTGGGAGGAAACCAGAGAACCCGAATCCCCCCCCAGACACACAGAAAGAACATGGAAACTTCACCCAGATTGGGAGTCGAACCTTGATCCCCAATGCTCAGGGGCGAAAGTGCCAAACACTACACCACCATGCCATTGGTTGCCTTCAATTGCCTCTATAGTGTGTGTGTTAGTAAATGTGTACCCTGCAATAGATTGGCCCCTTTTCCTGGGTGTAACTGCCCAGCATCCGAAACGTTCTCCCCCCCCCACCGACCCTAGTAGTGAATCAAGTGGAGGATATTGAGATATAATGAGAATATTACTTCATATAATCGAGTATTAAAAATTATATTTAGGGAATAAACTTCTGAACCTCGTAATTCACAGGCACCGACTTATTTACGCAATTTAACATGTTGAAGGGGAAAAAAAAACTAAATTAGAAAATGGAGGGCGGTCATTTGAAGTATTAAATTCGGACGTTTCAGTGATTGTGGCACAGGTGTTTTTCACTCGTCCATTTCTTTTCTAAGCCGCTTATCCTAATTAGGGTCCTGCAGAGTGCTGGAGACGTTCACACTTACAAACAGGAAATTGTCATTCGTCGACTTAACCCACATGGGCATGGGAAGAACATGCAAAATTTCTCAATGCAATATACACCCAGGGATCAAACCTGTAAACGTCTTTTAGGAAAACTCATTGTGGGTTGGACTGTACTTGTTTGTGTAGTGTATTTGCCACTACCCATCACCGCCCCTGTACTCGGACCTGTTACCCTTCATGGATGTGTCTTTTAAAGCTCTGCACATCGTTTTTCATGCTCTGTCCTCTAAGGATCCATCAGAACAGATGGCGCGCATCACTGAGCCGCTAACTTTGCTTTTCTTCACATTCACTGCAGTGTTTTGGCTCGGTGCTTCAGATATTAATATTAATATTAATGATGTTCTGCAGTCATATTCGAGTGGAACCATCCGCCAGAAGTTCCGAGCAGAGTTCTCAGTAAACTATATATTATTTCGTTTCATATTCATAACACGTGGCACGGTGGCTTAGTGGTTGGCATGTTCTCCTCTCAGCAGTAGGGATTCCTGGTTCGAATCCCCATCTGGGTGGAGTTTCCATGTTCTCCCCGTGTCCGCGTGGGTTTCCTCTGGGTTCTTCAGTTTCCTGCCACAGTCCAAAAACATGGATCAAGTCAACTGAATTCTCCAAATTGCCCCATATAGAGTGTGTGTTTGTGTAAGTGAGTATGTTCCCAGCAATGGATTAGTGCCCTGTCCTGGGTGTATCTGCCCAGCTCCTGAAACGTTCTGCCCTGGATGGGCATGGGAAACCTCCCCCGTGACCCGAATAGAGGATGAATCGGAAGTTAATGAATATTCATAACACAATAGCAGCCAGTTTCAGATTCTTGACGTTCTCTCTGTATTTTCGCTGTGTGGTAGAACCTTGAGACTGACTTCCCGGCAGTTTAAACACCCTACGGTCGTGGGCAGGTTCCTCATGCCCTTCCATGTAAAAAACTTTTGGGCGATGTGTAGATACACACAGGACAGTGTGCCAATTGCTCACACACCCTCTATAAAGGGCAATAGATAGGGCAAGTCAATTCAACTTGGATCCATGTTTTGAGACTGTGGGAGGAAACCGGAGAACACCTTAACAGAAGTGGGGAGAACATGGAACCTCCAACCAGATTGGGATTTGAAACATGCCCATCCATGTACCTCATGCCCATCCAGGAAGGGAACCTTTTGGGCACTGGGAACATACACCCGGGACAGGTGTATGTGCAGACACACACACTATATAGGGGCCATTTAGATGAGGGCAGTTTAATGCAACCATTCACCTTGAATCCATGTTTGTGGATTTGTGGGAGGAAACCAGAGAACACCTTAACAGAAGTGGGGAGAACATGGAACCTCCAACCAGGTTGGAAATTGAACCTGGAGAACATGGGGTTCCCATCCAGGGGAGAACAATTTGGACGTTTTTTTTTTTCATACCAGTCTTAGCCTTTAGGACCTCCATCCATCCGTCCATTACCTTCCGCTTAATCCCATACTAGCATCGTAGGGTGGGGGTACCTCATGCCCATCCAGGAAGGGGACGTTTTGGACGCTGGAAACATGCACCCGGGACAGGGACAGATGCACACACACTATATGGGGGCCATTTAGATAAGGGCAATATAATGCAGCCATTCACCTTGAATCCATGTTTTTGGATTTGTGGGAGGAAACTGGTGAACCTGGAGGAAACCCACGCAGACATAAGGAGAACATGGAAACTCCAGTTAAACCTGGATCCCCAGTGCTGAGAGGCTACACCAGCGTGATGCCTCCTTTATAAATTCATTTTCTATTTACTCTCAGTGTTATATAAAGTAAATATCTATAACCAGTTTCTTCAGACATGTGAAGGAGAACCTGGTTCTATATGATTATAGTCTGCAGTGGTGGGGTATGTGGTTGACTGACAGAACTTCAGAGTGTTAAAGGGAGTTTGTGGAGGAACTGCAGAGATGTTTTGACGTCTGGGAGTTTCTGAATGCTGTCCACCGTAGTGTGGTGGCAGTGGTGGGATTGAAATGTGGCATGCATGCCCATCAGGACTCAGCAGGATGCCTCTCTGCGCCTCCATTCCCTCCACAGCCACAAATTGCTTGCAGATATTTCACACATAGTAACACGCCGATTTGTAAAGTGGGATAATTACAAACCACGCCAAGCCCCGCTTCAAAGATCTTTCTGCATCATTGGCTTACCCGTGATCAGTATGCGTGTGTGTGTGTGTGTGTGTGTGTGTGTGTGTCTCTGTGGTGAAGTTCATGGTGTACTTTATTGTTCCTGGTGTGTGCTGGTGTAAGGGTAGTGATTAGACTCATTACCAGCAGGATAAAGGCTCTTTTAAAGGATCCTCTTTCAGAATGGGGGAAAGTAGACGTCTGGGAGAAAGGGCACCGGGCGAAGACAAGTAACAAAAAAAAAAAAAAAAGGCAGCATTCGTTAAGCAGATTCGGCAGCTCCTGCTGCCTCTTTGGTGGAACATCGATTGGAATTGATACTCGTACTATTTGCAATTGCAGAAAAAAAAATCTGCTGTGATGTGTGTGTGTGTGTGTGTGTGTGTGTGTGTGTGTGACAAAATCGAAAATGAGTTCATAAAACAAGGGTTATTTCCATGGTTACGGTCCTGGAGATGGTCTGAATGCTTTGGCAGTTATCCATCCATCCACCCATTAGCTTCCACTTTATTCTGTTCTGGGGTCGCGGGGAAGGGGGGGGGGGTTCCCCATGCCAATCCAGGGGAGAACGTTTCGGGCGCTGGGCAGATACACCCAGGACAGGACGCCAATCTATCACTGGGCACACACTCACTCACACAGACACACTTTATATGGGGCAATTTGGAGAATTCAATTGAGCTTGATCCATGTTTTTGGACTGTGGGAGGAAACCCGAGAACCCGGCGGAAACCCACGTGGACACGGGGAGAACATGGAAACTCCACCCAGATGGGGATTCGAACCGGGAATCCCTAGTGCTGAGAGGAGAACATGCAGTTTCTTTGGCAGTTATACTGCACGGTGGCTTAGTGGTTAGCACGTCCTCCTCTCAGTGCAGGGGATCCAGGTTCGAAGCCTGATCTGGGTGGAGTTGACATGTCCTCCCTGTGTCGGTGTCCTTAAACATGTATTTAAGGTGAATTGGTTCCTCTGAATTTCCCCTATATATTGTGTGTCTATGTGAGCGAGTGCCCAGCGATGGATTGATGCCCAAAACACTCCCGTCTTGATGGGCATGAGTACCCCCCCCCCAACTTCCACTACCCTAGTGGATGATTAAGCAACAGACAAGGTCGAATCCTAATCCCAGTTATATCGGATGGAGTTTCTGTGTTCTCCCCGTGTCCGTGTGGGTTTCTTCAGGTTCTCCGGTTTCCTCCCACTGTCCAAAGAACATGATTCCAGGTGAATTGGCTGCTCTAAATTGCCCCTATCTAAATTGTACCCAGATTGTGAGAGTGTCACCCTGTTCTGGGTGTATCTGCCCAGCGCCCGAAATGTTCTCCTCTGGATGGACCCCCCCCACCCCCCACCCCCTGCAACCCTAGTTGAGGATAAAGCAGAAGGTAATGGATGGATGGATGAATAGTGAGCGTGTTTGTGTGCCCAGCGATGGATTGGTGCCTGTCCTGAATAGGAAATGTGTTGGTGTGTGTGTGTGTGTGTACTCACTGTTGCAGTACTTGATGAAGCTCAACTGCAGTGTAATGACACACATGCTCACACACTCGCCTCAAACCTGATACCGTGCGAGTGGAATTTAACGCAACCTTGTTCTAAAAGTCTAAGTATATTTAATATTGACGACTTTCTAACAGCGTGGAGATGACTGTGTGTGGTGTTACTCTCCTCGTATCAGAGTGGATTCTGTGCTGGCATGCTGGCGTGTCTAGGTTGGCATGCCCATGCCGCCGTGCAGTAGCACTCGGCTCTGTGGCTCACATCCTCCTCTGTCTGCTGGCTCCCTCCAACACTCACTCCAACTTCAGACCTCCCATTGTTCATTGTTTCTATTCAGTCATGTATTCAGAGATGCTCAACTTCCAGTTAATTATCTTTTTGCAATTTAATGTGGGTCACTTAGCATCGCCGATCCCTACTTACAATCACGACGGCTGGCGGAGCTCGACCCAAATCTGCTCTGCACATCCAAAAGTAAGAGACAAACAACCAAAAGTAAGACCAAATCGTCGACATTCAAGAGTTCAGGGTTTGAGATCCAGAGCATGAGCATGGTTAGACATCATTTTTTGGTATATGACATCATGCTGTGATGAGGTAGAACCTTGTTTTACGTCCCATGACCCGATTCTGCAGGTATGCCAAAAAAACCTGGGGTGATTCTTATGGGGTGACCCTCACCTGATCCGTTACATTGAGTATTGGAATAATAAAAGCTGTGAATGTCTGCTTTTGCGTTTAGGGGGCATAAATATTTGTGGTTTAGGAACCAGCCTTGTGACCTAAAGGTCCCCGGTTCCATTCCCAGTCCCAACAAGGGCACGGTAGCTCAGTGGTTAGGGTGTTGGGCTATCAATCTGAAGGTTGGGGGTTCAAATCCCAGGTCCACTGAAGTTACCAGTGTGGGTCCTTGCGTGAGACCCTTAACCCTCATTGCTGCAGGGATGTTGTGATGAACCCTGTGTTCAGCTTGTAAGTCATTCATTCATTTATTATCTTCCACTTTATCCTCTATTAGGGTCACAGTGGGGTTCCCCATGCCCATCCAGGGGAGAGCGTTTCGGGCGCTGGGCAGATACACCCAGGACAGGGCGCCAATCTATTGCTTGGCACACACTCACTCACATACACACTCTATAGGGGGCAATTTGGAGAACTCAATTGACTTGATCCATGTTTTGGGACTGTGAGAGAACACGGAGGAAACCCACACGGACACAGGGAGAACATGGAAACTCCACCCAGATGGGGATTCGAACCGGGAATCCCTAGAGCTGAGAGGAGAACATGCTAACCACTAAGCCACCATGCCACCCTACCTTGAAAGTCGCTTTGGATAAAAGCATCTGCTAAATGACCAAATGTAAATATAAATGTCACAAGTACTACGGCTGAAGTGCTCTTGGGTAAGGCACCTAACCCCATATGCTCCCCGGACACCGTGTACAGGGCTGCCCACCGCTCCAGGCATGTGTGCCCAGCGTATTGCCACTGTGTGGCAGTGTTAGGATCGGATCTATAGGTGCCCCTTTAAAAAAAAATATATATATATATTATAAGTTTGCGTCTGCGTGGTTCGGAAAATAGCACGCCATCTTGGGTTTTGTTTAAGGCCGTGCTTGGTATGTAGGTTGTGCACCAGCCCTGAGATATTCTATATCGCTTTTATTCTGTTTATTGCAGTATTTTATGAACAGGTTCTGCCTCGTGTGGTCAGGTCTGGTAATGCACGCATTTCCACATTTGCAATGTACACCAAAGACAAAGGAGTTATTAATATTCTTGGACTTTTGAGGTACCAGTCAAAAGTTTGGACACGCCCCCTTTTTGTCCATGGGGGGGGGGGGGGGGGGGGGGGGGGGGGGGGGGGGGGGGGGGGGGGGGGGGGGGGGGGGGGGGGGGGGGGGGGGGGGGGGGGGGGGGGGGGGGGGGGGGGCTAATGCTCAGAACCCCAATAGTACCACCACAGAGCAGGGGTTATTGGGTGGGGGCATTAGTCCTATCCCAGCAGTGTGACTGAGGTGGAGAACTGAACCTCCAGCAGCACTGCTGCACTAAAACCCCCTCACCACATCAGTGTCACTGCAGAACTGACAATAAACAATCCACCACCCAAATGATACCTGTTCTGTGATGCTCCTGACCAACAGAGAACAGAGAACCAACAGGGACTAAAAACAACAAAGAACACAGATGGACTACAGTCTGGAATTGGGCGGGTTAGCTCAGTGGTTAGGGTGTTGGGCTATCAATCTGAAGGTTGGGGGTTCAAATCCCAGGTCCACTGATGTTACCAATGTGGGTCCTTGAGCAAGACCCTTAACCCTCATTGCTCCAGGGATGTTGTGATTAACCGTGTTCGCCTTGTAAGTCGCTTTGGATAAAAGCGTCCAATAAATGACCAATTTAATTGGAAAACATTTCTTTGAATCCTTGTAGCTACAGAAATGTGTATAACAATTGTATAAATTTTTTAGTTCAGGATGTTCCTCTAGGTTTCTCAGTGAACCTCCTCTGTGTTTTTCTCGCACGTCCTTCCCTTTTTCTTTCGTTAGCTCATTTCTCCGTCTCTGCTCCCTCGTTCTCTGGTTCTGGGATTGTGAGGTCAGAAGACAAAGTCAGAATCTCTCTTCCCGGGAGGAGGTGACGGTCACAGTCAGGGACACACAGCAGGCCATGCTTAACTCAGATCTCTCTAATTAATATCACCGTCGCCCCAGCGAAACCTCCGGTGGCTCAAAGATCAACTTTAAGCTTCAGATGCTCAAAGACGCATCAAGTTCAAATCATTCCGAATTCCAGTGCATCAGTAACGTGACATGAGTCTTTATTAAAGAACCTGTTGATTTACAAAACTTTTAAGCATCTAATGCTTTAATGAAACACTTTAACTGTGATTCAAGTGTTTCTCTGAACACTTTAACAGGTTCTCCTATATTTTCAAAATAGTAGACGTCTAAAACAAATTCTTTAAAATCAACCATATATTTGAAATTATACAGATGTTGAGATTTTAAACTTTAATGTGAACTGAAGGCGCATTAGACAAAAACAATCCAGTTCTTGTGTGTATAGAAACTTGACGTATCAAAGAAAATTATAAATTATATATAATTATATAATATAATTTAATATAATAATATATATAATGTAATTATATATAATTTATATAATTATAATTATAAAATATTGCTGGACCCTGGCCTAGACTCCATCCATCCATTATCTTCTGCTTTATCCTCTATTAGGGTCGTGGGGGGGCGGGGGGGGGGAACGTTTCAGGCGCTGGGCAGATACACCCAGGACAGGACGCCAATCTATCACTGGGCACACACTCACACTCTATATGGGGCAATTTGGAGAATCCCATCCATCCATTATCTTCCACTTTATCCTCTATTAGGGTCGCGGGGGGGTTCCCCATGCCATCCAGGGGAGAACATTTCGGGCGCTGGGCAGATATACCCAGGACAGGACACCAATCTATCGCTGAGCACACACTCACTCACACAGACACGCACACAAACACACACTCTATATGGGGCAATTTGGAGAACTCAATTGACTTGATCCATGTTTTTGGACTGTGGGAGGAAACCGGAGAACCCGGAGGAAACCCGTGCGGACACTGGGAGAACATGGAAACTCCACCCAGATGGGGATTCGAACCGGGAATCCCTAGCGCTGAGAGGAGAACATGCAAACCACCATGCCACCTTGGCTTAGACTAATTTCTTTAAATGATGAAGTTGATCTTGATCCCTGTAAACTCTTAAAATCTAACTCTATAATGTACCAGTTTCAGACATATGCAGATTATTATGGGATGATGGGGTTCTTTCTGCAGAACAGTGTCAGTTAGAGCTACACCTTCACAATACGACGTGCTTTTTTTTTTTTTTTGGAGAACTGGCGTGCATCTTGTCTTTCTGTGGAACCAGTGGGGGTTAATCAGAAGGCGGTAATAAATTCACATGATGCACAGCTTCTGGGTTGTCATTTTTAATGAGGTGCTTCATAAATTCGGTGGCGTACGTTGTTTCTCCCAAGCCAGTGAGTTTTGGGTCTGCCAATATTTTTGCTCTTAATCTGCGCACGCCTTCCAGCAGGACGAATTCCGGCTTTGGATCAGCAGCTTTTCCATTAAAACGAACCTCGCCAGTCTCCTGGGTCTGGGTGGAGCGCCGAGCTGTAGCGAATGAGCCTTCGATCCGAGTGAGGATGAGGGATGGAAAACCCAAATTCACTGCTTTGCCATTGAATCACCTTTCTGACCGTCATTTGTGTTGGCACGGTGGCTTAGTGGTTGGCATGTTCTCCTCTCAGCGCAAGGGATTCCCGGGTCAAATCCCAATCTGGGTGGAGTTTCCATGTTCTTCCCGTGTTCCCCGAATTCTCCCAATTGCCCCATATATAGTGTGTATGTGTGAGTGAGTGTGTGCCCAGTGATAGATTGGCGCCCTGTCCTGGGTGTATCTGCCCAGCGCCCGAAACATTCTCCTCTGGATGTGCATGGGGAACTGAACCCCCCCCCCCCAATGATAATGATTGGATGGACGGACGCGTCATTCAGGGCGGCATGGTGGCTTAGTGGTTGGCATGTTCTCCTCTCAGCATTAGGGATTCCTGGTTCAAATCCCAATCAGGGTGGAGTTTCCATGTTCTCCCCGTGTCTGCGTGGGTTTCCTCCCGGTTCTCCGGTTCCCTCCCACAGCCAAAAAACATGGATCAAGGTCAATTGAATTCTCCAAATTGCCCCATATAGAGTTTGTTTGTGTGAGTGAGTGTGTGCCCAGTGATAGATTGGCGCCCTGTGCTGAATGTATCTGCCCAGCGCCCGAAACGTTCTCCCCTAGATGGGCTTGAGGAACCGAACCTCCCCGAATGATAATGGATGAATGGACGCGTCATTCAGCGTTGCGTAAAGAGAACACGGAACCTTGAGAACCAGCAGAGGTTCTGCTCGGTTCTCGACTCTGGGTTCGTTCTTGGTGCCTGGTGCCAAAACGAAACCTAAGTTAATGTCGGAGCTGATCGTCTTTTTATTGATTAATGGGCATCGCGTTATTAATACGGAGCGCGTCTCTGGTGAGGGAACAGCAAAGCGCCACTGAAAGCTATAATCCCTCTGAAGGTTCCAAAGCCGAAACGACCTTTCCCAGTGTTGCGTTTTTACCCCAGGGGAGAGATCCGATTCATCTTAGCCATAACAAATTCTGCATTTACTAAATTAGAGCCACGTCATTGATCCCGACGAATCGGCGCTCGCTTGGACATCTGCGCTTCGAGCATCCAAATCAAACAGCCGCACAGAACGAGGGCGACGTTTAGACAAAGTGACTTTCATTTACGCACTTAAGACCAAACTTCATTTTGTGCTGGATTAATTGGAATGGATATTCAAATGATATCTGTCCGTAACAAAGAGTTGACTCCAATAGTGGAATCGAACTGCATCTTCTCGATCATTATCTGATTTATTGATTCTGCTAACAGAAGGTCCTCGTAACAGTATTTTTTAATTGTAGCAAAAATAAATAAAATAATGAAAAATAAAAAATGTCGTTTTATTTAAGCCTTTTTTAAAATATGCCTATTAATCCAAAGTCTAGAACATTTTAAGTTGGTGTGCAGTGACTTTAAATGAGAATGAAGTTTGTAAGTCAGATTTAAAGCCAGAAAGGAGCTGATTAATAGTCTGGTCGGGACTTGGCTCGGTGCGTAAACCTGCGTTAGGCCTTTACGCGTCACAGAGCCGAACAAAGCGCGTCTTTCAACGCTTCTCCGAGCGATGAGCGCTTTAGAAAAGCCCTGTTTGTACATAACATTATTATTATTATTATTATTATTATTATTATTATTATTATTATTATTATTATGGACCTGTATATCAGCTCGACTGATAACGTGAAGGTTTTTTAAACTCACAGAAACGTCGCTTAAGGCCGATTTCCTGAACGATTTCCCCCCCTCTTGCAAAAATAAAGATGATGGATAATACATCAACACCATAGGTTAGAAATATTAGTTTTGATGGATGTTGTTTTGCCACAACGAATAAAAGAACCCCTTTCCAGTATAAATATTGACTTTGGAAGGACTTGCCCGGTAAGGAAGGATGATTCAGTCCATCGTGGCACCATCAGCGATCTGTAAAGAGCTGCGTGTGCATTTAACATGAAGCCTTCTATATAATTATGAAGCCTATAGATCAATAGAGACAGGATATCATTTGGTTTAGAACAGTTTATGGTGTAGCGTTGATGCCACAATAAACAAAAATCCTCATCACAGACGGTTTAATATAAAAAAAACATTTTTGTGTAAAAATAATGTATTTTTACTGTATTTACAAACATAAAATGTTTTATTTTCCCTGATTTACTTTAAACCATCGTGGCAGCCGTTTAAAGTGACGCAGGCGGCTGGCTTCCCTCGCGGTACCACGCTACAATCTTTTTAATTTGGCTCATGGTCGAAAAACCAAAAAAGGGCCCCTCAGTTCAGACAGACAGCTTAAATTACACGAAGTCAGTGATACAGGACACGAGATGAACAGTCTCCTGAATGCAATATAAGTTACGAGGCGTTTACTTATAAAAGAGCTCTTTTATTGGATTTCAGTTTTATTTTGCCGGCTAGGTGACGTCGGTCCGACCTCCTACATGACCTTAAAAAGGCCTGTTTAATTAATTGATTAATTTCTATTATGATATTTGATGCAAGAAAAAAAAAAAATATATAAATTGTTTTTTTTACAATTCTTAATATAATTTAATTGTATTTCAATTTTGTCATGCATTTTTTAATTCACTCCATCATCTGATTTAAAACATTTATTTTACGCATAAAGCACGAGACGCACGAGGGCGATGCTTCCAAACAACCTTTTTAAATTTAATTTATTCAGTTCGTTCATTTCACTTTCGTCTCATTTCGTTTCTCACTATTATTTCGATTTTCAGAGTAATTTTTTTTCCACGTTGTATTATTATTATTATTATTATTATTATTATTATTATCATTATTATTATCTTTACTGCTGTGTTCGCTGCTCTCTCAGAGATTTTAAGGCATTAATATTAATGAATAGAAAGGCAGCTCGTGCAGAACTGGACAGACGCACGCGCGTTTCGACGGAATCGCGGTAATTGAGTTGGCAGATGAATTGGAGTTGACGGCCAAACTGACGGACTGGACACTCGACGCATTGATAACGGATGTGATCTCCTCGTGTTATTTGATAGTGATTTAGAAACATTATAAGGTGTTTATATAGTTCTCATGACGATGGGGGTCAAATAAATACCGAATAACGACCAATTTTATTTCAAACTAAAATGATTCAGCAGCGTATTAGATAATAGTGTATAGTAACAATACATTATACTACAAATAGTCTTTATTCAAAGGATAATCTATGTTTCACTCTCTCAATTCAATTCAATTCAATTCTTTCCTCTCTCTCTCTCTCTCTCTCTCTCTCTCTCTCTCTCTATATATATATATATAAATAGAGAGAGAGAAGCATAGATTAACCTTTAAATAAAGACGATTTGTACTATAATGTATTATTACTATACACTATTTTGTAATACGTTGCTGAATCATTTTAGTTTATTGTTTTGTATGTGTGTGTGTGTTTATATATATATATATATATATATATATATATATATATATATATATATATATACACACACACACACACACACACACACACACACACACATTGTGCTAGAATATATATATAATTACTGTGTGTAATTACTGACACATTTCTGTGACCTGCAAACCTATTTATACATTTTTAATCCTATAAATGCTGGACTAACTCAATAATTTAATTGCAGTTTATTATGATCTACACTTCCCATTACACTCACCAAACTTATCCATCATGAGCTGGATGATAAGCACGCTGGCTGTTCCTGCCGAAGACTGCTGTGAGTGACGCGTAGGTCGACCTCGCAGACAGATTATCAGTACAAAGAGGAATCTGAGCACAATGAGCGAAGGAGGTTCACGCAGGACATGGTAACCAAACTTAGTACTTAAAACAGCTTCATTAATCTCTTTGTAAAGAGCGAGACGCTGAAATGCACATCCCGTTCAGGTCTGATAATTCGTTTGAAAGCGGCCCCGGTGCTTTAAGTCATTAAAACCAGCTTGTTTGTTTTCCATATGGGATTTCCTGCACGTGAACTAACGGCATTCATAAACAAATGCTCCTCACTTCAGGTTGTGCTTGAATTAGCATCGTACAAAGGACTCGGAGCAGGTGCTGTTTTTGACACATTGAATCTGCTTTGAATGAGATCAGAGTAATAAAGCGGTTTAAGGTAAATAAGAGGGATGTTTGCGTTGTGACAGGTGGATTTGTATAGCGGCTATTATGGCGTCACCCTTCAGCTGGTGCCGTGTAGGGCCTGTTTGATTTAATGGCTATTTGCATGTGTATGATAGGCTGGCACTTGAAGCTGAAGTTGTGGTTAAATTCGGATCCGGGGCCAAGAAACGATCCCGGCAGCGAGCGAGCGTACGTGCGTGCGGGTGGCAATATCGGTTACGTTTCAAATACCAAACAAGACGTGAACCTCCCCTGACTTCGTGTGCACGATCTCGTCCAGTTTGGGTCTTCGCCGTGCTTATTTTAAAAAGCCACGTGCTCGTGCGCTCCCGTTTGTTTGTCCTGGCTTTTTCTTTCCCTCAGTGTGTGAATCCAGGACCAGAAAGCATATGGTTCCTGTCATCTGCTCGACATTTGACTGAGTAGTTCATCTGTCTGTATTGACCCAGTAACATTTCGGAATGCTGGAAACGGTGCTGATGCGAGAAAAAAAAAACAAAAAAAAAAACAACACCCCGCCAGCATCCGAAGCCATTGGAAAAAAAAACAAATCTAAGAGTTTTAGAGTGGAGCTAATTATAGTTCATAGTCGGCTGTAACACAAGCTTCTGAGGAGGCGCCGGCCAATGGGTAGCCGAGCGGCTCGGGTGCCCTACTGTCCCAGAACCTGTCTGATCAAGCTGGAAAGTGTTGTGTGCTGCCACGACAGGCATGTTTTTAAGCCGTCAATGCGCGCATGAGTATTTGGTGAAGCAGCAAGGCATGTTGCTCTCCCACGGCTTTGTTTCAGGGTGCTAAATCCAAGAGCAGCTGCCGGCTGCAAGGTCCTCTGGGATTTTTAGGGCGCCCTGTGCTCTCTCCCGGCACCCTGTGCCAAGCAGGCATAAGGCGAGCCAGGACTGGGGGAGGAGGGAGCTGTGCACAGACACGATGGAGGCTGTAATAGCGGGAGAGCGGAGCTTTGAGAAGGCGGCCGGATTGGTGCGATTGGTGTGAGAGGAGTCCATGCTGAACTTTGCGATGGCAAACGGGAATCGCTCAGGTTGGCACGGCGCGTGTTGTCGTACCGGACGGCACGCTCTCTCGGTTACCAGTCCTCCCTCATATTCTTACTCTTCTACTCCCTCCTGTTCGCTCCCCCCCCACCTCCCTCTCTCTCTCTGCCCCCTTCCCTCCCTTTCAGCTCCTGAAGCGAAGGTATTGGCTGGGCTACAGACATTTCCTTGCCAAATAGGTGGGCCCTAGTCTTGTTGGCATCGACTCAGGCAATGGTTAGGAAACGAATGCGGACAGGACGAGAGACAGAGAGGGAGAGAGAGAGAGAGAGAGAGAGAGAGCGAATGTTGGAGAAAAAGAGAGGAAAAAAAGCAGCAGCACTCGGGTTTGCCAGCGGCCGTACGAGCTCGTCCAACATTGAGTCGCCTCGTTTTTTTTTTTTCTCCCCATATTCTGCGCTTTACGCTTGCCAGCTCCCCCCCTTCATAGCTGGAGTGTGTATGTTAGTGTGTGTTTATGCGTGTGTGTGTGTGTGTGTGTGTGTGAGTGTGTGTGTGTGATTCTCTCTTTCTAAGTCTTCTGCTGGACTCAAAGATCTAAGCAAACGCCATCACCAATAATGCTTTGCCAAGGATTTTTTGTCTTCTTTTATTTCTCTGGCCTCACTTTGTAATTTTGGGTGGACTCTTTATTTAGAGCTGGATCTTTGTGTTTTTTTATTTTTTATTTTTCCTCATTTATTAAATTATTTTTTTTATTTGAACCTAAATTCGACATTTATTACGATTTTAAGAATGACCTCACGCCGTTATTTTCGATCATATTAAAAACAATTTTTTTTATCCTCCTGCCACGTTTTCTTTTTTGTTAACAGCAGCTGGAACCTACTCACCTTCTGCATCTTTTGCAATCAAGTTCCTTTCACTTCCGCCAAAAATTTTTTTGTTCCCGCCGTTTGCCGAAGCAGCGGTAGTTTCGGTGGCCAGCCGACAGTAAAGGACCAGCGCGGGCAGCGTCGTACTGGCGTTCTTTTCCTCCCTCCCCGTTTCGAGCGGCCCTGCCAAACCTATAATGAGAGTGCAACATGGTAACTACCCGGCTTTCTGTTTTCTACCTCTTTCTGTATTGTCTGCTCGCTCCTGCCTCCTTCTTTCTAGCTCGCATTCACCCATGTGGACATGTGTGGCTTTCGGTGGCTAGCTAGCAGCCTAGAGATATTGTGATGGCAGGTGTGGAGGCTGCGCCGCTGAACCGTGGACTCGTGGTGACGCGGGTTGGCGCCGAGGGGCTGAGGCACGGTGGTCCTGGCATGCTGGCACCGTGGCGTGGTTTGAGCTTTGTCACTGAGCGCTGTGTGCTGAAGGTATTATTGGGGAACTGAGTGGGGGTTCCGATGCGGGATCAGCGCGCTTGTCTTGGCCTGATCTCAGTAGCCCAGCAGCTCAGCAGCACCTGATGTTTGGAAGTGTGTTTACGTTTTTTTTCCAGTGACCGAGCTCTTTCTATTCCATTTCTACAATGTTCCCGAATTGCATTATAATCCAAAGGCTTTGTTTCATTGGATTAAATCATTTTATTTATGGCGCAAATTAATGAATGTGTAAATTTGTGTTGAATATCATTTTTTAAATAGTTTTTAAGCTTTGGTTTTAATAGCTATTAAAATCTTTAATTTATTAGTTGGCATATTGATATTGGCTGCACACGGGTGCACCGGGAATTGAACCTCGTTTTTTTTCGTTCTTGCAGGATGAGTTCCATCCGTTCATCGAGGCGCTGCTGCCTCACGTGCGTGCCTTCTCGTATACCTGGTTCAACCTGCAGGCGCGCAAGCGCAAGTACTTCAAAAAGCACGAGAAGCGCATGTCGAAGGATGAGGAGAGGGCGGTGAAGGACGAACTGCTGGGCGAGAAGCCTGAGATTAAGCAGAAATGGGCGTCGCGTCTGCTGGCCAAGCTGCGCAAGGACATCCGACCCGAGTTTCGCGAGGACTTTGTGCTCACCGTCACGGGCAAGAAGCCGCCGTGCTGCGTGCTCTCCAACCCCGACCAGAAGGGCAAAATCCGGCGCATCGACTGCCTCCGCCAAGCCGACAAGGTGTGGAGGCTCGACCTGGTCATGGTGATCCTGTTTAAGGGCAGCCCGCTGGAGAGCACGGACGGCGAGCGCCTGGTCAAGTCGCCCCAGTGCACCAACCACGGCCTGTGCGTCCAGCCGCACCACATCGGCGTCTCCGTGAAAGAGCTCGACCTCTACCTGGCCTACTTCGTCCACTCGCCAGGTCAGTGGAGCCCGCCCGTGCATCCACACACGGCCTCGTACACACAGATAAAGCAATTTGGCCGAATCTGTAGAATAGAGGACATGATGTTAATTAATGATCACAAACGATCAGCTCATGAGAACTGGATCAAGCTTAAATTAGCTCGGTTTGTGGACAATCCAGGTCATTTGATCCATCACATGACTGTGGAACAGCTCTAAAGTTTAGTAAACTTGCCCAATATTAACCGAGACACACTCACACAGCGACATGATCTCCAAACTTTAATACCTGCACACAAAATTTACAAAAAACATCTATAATATTGATTTATCTGAATTTATTTTAACAATATGTAATGCTTTAATGCAAATAACATCTATAATATTGATTTATCTGGATTTATTTTAACAATATATAATTCTTTAATATAGACAAATACTATAATAATCTATTATTCAATTCAATTCAATTTATAATGAATTAAATGATATTTATAATATAAAAACAATTAATATTGTAATAATGTCATAGGAAATTGTAAAATAGTAAAATCTGTAGCTCCAACAGTTGCATAATATGTAGAAATATATAATCAGCATTTATTTTCATTCTAATATCAACATATTCTGTAATTTGGATATTGTTTGCTTTACGCTTGTAGGTCGTAATTAAGCACGGAGTTTAAAACCACAGGCATTTAAAGGACTTTCTGTGGGGCCTCTTTATTGGCCGTCCACGCGGAGTTCCTCTGTGTGCCTGCCCCGTCTGCGAGCAGCTGAATTTAACACTGCTGTCCTGCATTGTGTGGATATTTAGTCCGAAATGCGTCTCTTTGGCACCAGCCAGAAAAGAGATTTCACGCCCCATGTGGAGCTCTTTTCAGCACGCCTCCGTGCCGTGTTTTTCCTCCCTCACAATATGCCTCTTCTCAGCTTATCTCTCTAATCGCAGCCCTTTTAACCTGTCTGACCGCTCGGCGCGCCGCTGGCCGTCCGGCCTGCGATGTCTCTGTTTGCATCTGAAGGGCCTTGCATTCCTTCTTCTCATAACGACATACCTTAACTTCTCATTTCACCTCAGTTATTTCGTAGGTTCTGGTCACAGCCGAATATCATGTGGTATTTTCAGTGGGGTATAGAGCGGCAATGAAACCCGGGATTAAAAATCTGTAATTATTTTTTGGTTTTATCAGCAGTGAGGAAGGATTAACGTGTAATACATAAAACATACATAATACATAAAACCTGCTTTTAATAATGACTAGTAGTTGATATTTGTATTAAACAACTTAATTGTAGGAAAAGCAATATATATATAATGTGTGTGTGTGTGTGTATATATGTATATATATATATATATATATATATATATATATATACACACACACACACACACATATATATATATA
>JAFMOD010000325.1:654368-685676 GCA_019802435.1 Corydoras maculifer
TATTGGGTGGGGGCATTAGTCCTATCCCAGCAGTGTGACTGAGGTGGAGAACTGAACCTCCAGCAGCACTGCTGCACTAAAACCCCCTCACCACATCAGTGTCACTGCAGAACTGACAATAAACAATCCACCACCCAAATGATACCTGTTCTGTGATGCTCCTGACCAACAGAGAACCAACAGGGACTAACAACAACAAAGAACACAGATGGACTACAGTTGGAATTGGAGAACTACAAAGTCCATCTGTATGATAAGTGGAGGAAATGGACCATGAAGCAAGAAGGGGGCGTGGCCAAACTGATCGTATGAATGTAATATACGTTAAATAAAAATCGTTCAGTAAACATGAAATTGAAACTTCGGTTCTGTAACACACAGGGTAAATAATCCTGGAAGGTTCCACACCCAGCAGTTTAACAGTTGAGGTCATCAAGGTGAAATGGAGCGTCCCCTGAAGGCAGCGGTGAGAATGCCGCAGCGTTGTGTTGATTTATGGCGTTTTCAGAACTATAGTTAATTTGCTGAGGCGGCAGGGTGGTGTAACGGTTGGCATGTTCGCCTCTCAGGTTTAAACCCTGATCTGGGTGGAGTTTCCATGTTCTCTCCGTGTCCGTGTGGGCGTCCTCTGGGTTCCTTGGTTTCCTCCCACAGTCCAAAACCATGGATTCAAGGTAAATTGGGTGCTCTAAATTGTCCCTATTTGTTATGTGTAAAAGAGTGTGTGCCCAACAATGGGTTGGCACCCTGTCTTGGGTGCATCTGCCCATGTCCCGAAACCCTCTCCCCTGGATGGGCGTGGGGATCCACCCATGACCCTAATATATAGGGTGGGCAGCCTTTAATTTAAGCAATGGGACGAGGGGGGCAGCACAGTGGCTTTGTGGTTAGCATGTTCTCCTCTCAACACTAGGGATTCCCGGTTGGAATCCCAATCTGGGTGGAGTTTCCATGTTCTCCTCGTGTCCCTGTGGGTTTCCTCTGGGTTCTCCTCCCACAGTCCAAATACATGGATCAAGCTCAATTGAGTTCTCCAAATTGCCCCATATAGAGTGTGTCTGTGTAAGTGAGTGTGTGCCCAGCGATAGATTGGCGCCCTGTCCTGGGTGTATCTGCCCAGCGCCCGAAACGTTCTCCCCTGGATGGGCATGGGGAACCCCCCCGTGACCCTAGTGGGATAAAGTGGAAGATAATGGATGGATGGAGCAATTGGGGTTAGGTGCCTTGCTCATGGGCATTTCAGCCATAGTACTAGGTGGGACCAGGAATCGAACCGTGGACCTTCAGGTTGCAAAATAGCTCTTGAATGAAATGACATCAATGTTTTGCGTTTGTGAGACAGGTTTCAGGTTTTATGGGGGCAGGTTGCCAGAGTTTTAAACTCAACACTTCACCCCTTTGAGGTCAGATACACTGAGTTTCGGTTTTCACTCTGTGCAGAGGGGCAAATGCGGGCAGATGAATGCAACTGAGAACGTTAATAAGTGCTAATATTTTACTATTTAACGCTTCGAGCTGGCGGCACGGTGGCTTAGTGCTTAGTATGTTCTCCTCTCAGCGCTAGGGATTCCGGGTTGACATCCTAATCTGGGTGGAGTTTTCATGTTCTCCCCGTATCCACGTGGGTTTCCTCCGGGTTCTCTGGTTTCCTCCCACAGTCCAAAAACATGGATCAAGTCAATTGAATTCTCCAAATTGCCCCATATAGAGTGTGTCTGTGTGAGTGAGTGTGTGTCCAGTGATAGATTGGCGTCCTGTCCTGGGTGTATCTACCCAAAACGTTCTCCCCTGGATGGGCATGGGGAACCTCCCCTACGACCCTGATAGAGGATAAAGTGGAAGATAATGGATGGATGGACGTCCAGCCCCGGCTTAGTAGTTGGCATGTTCTCCTCTCAGTTCTAGGGCTTCCCAGTTCAGATCCTCATCTGGGTGGAGTTTTCATGTTCTCCCCGTGTCCGTGTGGATTTCCTCCGGGTTCTCCGGTTTCCTTCCACAGTCCAAAAACATGGATCAAGTCAATTGAATTCTCCAAATTGCCCCATATAGAGTGTGTCTGTGTGAGTGAGTGTGTGTCCAGTGATAGATTGCCTGGGTCTATCTGCCCAGCGCCCGAGATGTTCTGCGATCCTAGTAGAGGATAAAGTGGAAGATAATAGATGGATGGACATGCCTTGGTTTTAAATAGGAATTATGGTGGTGGTCGCTGGGGTTCCAGGTTCGAATCCCAATCTGGTTGGAGTTTCCATGTTCTCTCCGTTTCAATATGCGACCCCCGCGACCCTAATAGAGGATGAAGCGGAAGATGATGGATGGATGGATGGATGGATGGATGGATGCTTCGAGCCTGTTGTAGTTCGCACTGCGCTGTATCTGGTGATCTTTCCTGACTTGACCTTCACCTGAATCGCGCTCTGACATATAGAACGTCTGTGTTCTTTAGGAAGAAAGTCGGAAAAGGTCTCGCTCTCTTTCATTTTTCATATTTCGAATCCATAAACAAATCTGCACACATTATAATGTCCTCATCCCTTCATTTCGTGAGACGTCTGACGGACGGAAACGGGATTGGAGGCCCGTTGCCGTGGACACGCACAGACTTTTCATAGTGGAACTTGTAGCTGTGTGCGAATGCACATGTGAGTTCCCACAGCCATGCTGATGCACATGGTACGAACACAATAGACGGCATGCTGCGTGCTGCGGCATGTACATTCCTGTGAATGGAATTAGTTCTTAAGTGTGTCACCACAGCACTCTAATAAACCTCCTAACGAACTGGTTTAAAGGCTTTAATTAGGACTTTCACAAACCTGGTATCTACATTTAGAACGTGTGGACGAAGTGCATCACATACACGCTTTTTAATTTCATGACATGCTTTGGGGCACGGTGATTAAGTGATTTGCATGTTCTCCTCTCAGTGCTAGGGATTCCCGTTTCGAATCCCAATCTGGGTGGAGTTTCCATGTCCTCCCCATGTCTACGTGGGTTTCCTCCGGGTTCTCCGGTTTCCTCGCACAGTCCGAAAACATGGATCAAGTCAATTGAGTTCTCCAAATTGCCCCATGTAGAGTGTGTGTGAGTGAGTAGTGATAGATTGGTGATAGATTGACAGATTGGTGCCCTGTCCTGTGGTCCGTGGGTGGTCCTTTTTATTATTGCCCAATATTTACCCACTTTGATTTTCTCTAGAGGCGGGACGGTGGCTTAGTGGTTGGCATGTTCTCCTCGCAGCACTAGGGATTCCCGGTTCGAATCCCCATCTGGGTGGAGTTTCCATGTTCTCCACGTGTCCGTGTGGGTTTACTCCGGGTTCTCCGGTTTCCTCCCACAGTCCAAAAACATAGATCAAGTCAATTGATTTCTCCAAATTGCCCCCTATAGAGTGTGTCTGTGTGAGTGAGTGTGTTCCCAGTGATTGATTGGCGTCCTGTCCTGGGCAATCTGCCCAGCGCCCGAAACGTTCTCCCCTGGATGGGCATGGGGAACCCCACCGCGACCCTAATAGAGGATAATGCGGAAGATAATGAATGAATGAATGAATAATAAAGCGAGATGGAGAGAGAGAGAGAGAGAGAGAGAGTTGACTGATGGTTGCAGGTTGGTTCACCTCAGGACACAGTGCAGGTAAATCCAGTTTCTGAACGCTCAGCCCTTGGGCCCTAAATGTTCTCTGTTTGTGAAACTTTTTTTTGTCTCTCCCCTTCTTTTTTCTTCTTGTACAGATCAGGTGGATCAAGGTGACGATCACCTGCATCTTGCTAGTAGTGTTGCGCGTGTTTATGTGCGAGGTTGTAGTACCGTAGTGTACGTTCACATAATAATTTATAAAATATATTCTGGAGAACGGCGGCACGGTGGCTTAGTGGTTGGCATGTTCTCCTCTCAGCACTAGGGATTCCAGGTTCGAATCCCTATCTGTGTGAAGTTTCCGTGTTCTCCCCGTGTCTGTGTGGGTTTCCTCCGGGTTTTCCGGTTTCCTCCCACAGTCCAAAAACATGGATCCAGTCAATTGAGTTCTCCAAATTGCCCATATAGAGTGTGTGTGTGAGTGAGTGTGTGTCCAGCGATAGATTGGTGTCCTGTCCTGGGTGTGTCTTTTTTTGTATATACTTATCTTTTTTTTTTTTTGCATTATTTTTCTTTTTTTTAATTACTTGTTGTAATAGCTAGATTAGATGAATCTAAAACTTTCCCAATTGCTGTCACTGGGCTAGGGTTCGAGGGGGGGGGGGTCATAAGGGGGGAATATTTGTTACACCCAGGACAGGCCACCAATCAATCGCTGGCACACACTCACTCACACAGACTTACACCCTACTGCCTATAGGGGCAATTTATACAACGGCAATTTTAATGTTTTTGGACTGTGGGAGGAAATCGGAGAACCCGGAGGAAACTCCTTGTGTCTTGTGTCCATGTGGGTTTCCTCCAGGTTCTCCGGTGTCTTTGCAAAGTCAGAATACATAAATTTAAAGTGAATTGCCCCTATCTCAATTGCCCTATTGTGTATGAAGTATTAAGCGGACGATAATAAGATGAGATGAGATGAATGTTCAAACATCCATTCATCCATTATCTTCCGCTTTATCCTCTATTAAGGTCGCGGGGGGGTGTTCCTCATGCCCATCCAGGGTAGAACGTTTTGGGCGCTGAGCAGATACACCCAGGACAGGACGCCAATCCATCACTGGACACACACTCACTCTCACAGACACACTCTATATGGGGCAATTTGGAGAACTCAATTGACTTGATCCATGTTTTTGGACTGTGGGAGGAAACCGGAGAACCCGGAGGAAACCCACGCAGACACGGGGAGAACATGGAAACTCCACCCAGATGGGGATTTGAACCGGGAATCCCTAGTGCTGAGAGGTGAACATGCCAACCACTAAGCCACCGAATGTTCAAACAGTTAAAGTTTAATAAAGGATGAGCAATGTAGAAATGTTCATCAAATGTATGGTATATATTTTTGTTACTGTATAATAAAGTATTCACAGCATTTCTTTTACTGTAAAGTCTGAACTGACCAATAGGAGAAGGGCTGCACACGTGAAGCCCAATAGGAGAGCAGGGTTCTGGGCCCATCTGCGTCGCCGGACTCGGCAGGGCTCCTGAGGTCAGCGCTGTAGAACTCACAAAGACATGTGGAATGCTGCGCAGCGGCCAATCCAAACATACAGACCCAGTCGAGCAGCCTTGCAGGACCCACACTGCACTGCGGAGCCTCGGGGCCCGCGAAGGAACCCGTAGACAGCCACACACGCACACGCTACACGGGAAGCAGCAGATTCATCCATCAGATTCGGGGGGGGGGGGGTAGATTCGGGGGGATTAATGGAACCGTTTCAGAAGCCTTTGAAATGGAGACCTTGAGGTTTCAGATCTGGCAACGTAGAATCGGCCGTGGACTTTAGGTCCCGGGACGCGGAGACGGAGCTTTCGGCCGGTGTAATCAGACAAAGTGAGGATTTGGGTCGGAATTATTTAAACTGGATAAGTATCGGAGCTTATCTTATTCAACAAACAAAGACCTCCGTCCCTGAGGATGACATAGGAATCTATATCGAGCCTGAGACACTAAGTATAAGGTTTGGCTGGAAAAGCACTGAAGTAAGTCGTAACGGTTCATAATTCAGAGAGCGGGTTCTGATTTATAATCGCTGGCACATGTGCTGATCCAGTTTTGGAGCTCGATGCCTGCGTAGTGCAGTGTGTGGAGGGATGCGAGTTTGCCCCGTGTTGTTTTTTTTTTTTTTTTAAGGTCCATGACTCATAAAAGGAGACGCTTAGGCTGCAGATGCCTTTTCCCCATGAGTCCCGCGAAAACACACGGGCCAAAATGTAAAAGAAAACACCTTCAGAAACATAAAACAGTGCTGCGCAGTCAAGGGGGGGGGGGGGGGGGGGGGGGGGGGGGGGGGGGGGGGGGGGGGGGGGGGGGGGGGGGGGGGGGGGGGGGGGGGGGGGGGGGGGGGGGGGGGGGGGGGGGGGGGGGGGGGGGGGGGGGCTCGGGGAAGGAGAGGACGGGGACATATTTAAGAAAGAATCAGTCAGAGTAAAAATAGCAGTGCGGCTCCAGATGGACGAGGCCTTCAGTGAGAAAGGACCTTGAACTTGGACTGACCTCCATCAGACACATTCATTCATTCATTCATTATCTTCAGCCTAATCCTCCACCAGGATCACAGGGGCGGCGAAACGTACTTTCCATGATGGGCAATGGGAAACCCCCCGAATGACCCTGCCCCCTCCCCCCCGACTCTAACCCCAGGAGAGGAGTTATAAAAGAAATCAAAAACCAGGATCTAAAATTCATAACATGTTATAATCTGATTCGAACAACATGTCCACTACCCAGATCGGGATTTGAACCTAAATCCTCATCCCTTACAGGCGGACATACTAACCACTAAGCCACCATGTAAATCCATCCATCCATTATCTTCCGCTTTATCCTCTATTAGGGTCACGGTGGGGTTCCCCATGTCCATCCAGGGGAGAACGTTCCGGGTGCTGGGCAGATAGACCCAGGACAGGGTGCCAATCTATCACTGGACACACACTCACTCACACAGACACACTCTATATGGGGCAATTTGGAGAACTCAATTGTCCTTGATCCATGTTTTTGGACTGTGGGAGGAAACCGGAGAACCCGGAGGAAACCCACGCGGACATGGGGAGAACATGGAAACTCCACCAGATTGGGATGCGAACCGGAAATCCCTAGTGCTGAGAGGAGAACATGCCAACCACTAAGCCACCGTGCCGCCCTGTGTAAATACAGTACCATTAAAAAGTTGGACACGCCCCCTTCTGGCTCCATCCTCTATGTCCTCCACTTATCATATAGATGGACTTTGTAGTTCTCCAATTGCAGACTGTAGTCCATCTGTGTTCTTTGTTGTTGTTAGTCCCTGTTGGTTCTCTGTTCTCTGTTGGTCAGGAGCATCACAGAACAGGTATCATTTGGGTGGTGGATTGTTTATGGTCAGTTCTGCAGTGACACTGATGTGGTGAGGGGGTTTTAGTGCAGCAGTGCTGCTGGAGGTTCATTTCTCCACCTCAGTCACACTGCTGGGATAGGACTAATGCCCCCACCCAATACCCCCTGCTCTGTGGTGGTACTATTGGGGTTCTGAGCATTAGAACAGAGTACACAGTATGTACTGTAGAACACACACAGATGGACTACAGAATGGAATTGGAGAACTACAAAGTCCATCTTCATAGGATGTGGACAATCAGTGGAGTAAAAAGGGGGCGTGTCCAAACGTTTGACTGGTACTGTAGATACACACAGACAGGTTGGTTTGGCTGGTTGTACAGATACAGCGGCTTTGGCCTGCGTTCATGGCAGCGGTCCTGAGCCAGCAACCACACGCATAGTGTGTCACTGCGTCATGCCAAACCCTCTCCACTTTTCTTCTTGTGTGTGTGTGTGTGTGTGTGTGTGTGTGTGTGTGTGTGTGTGTGTGTATATGTGTCAGTGGGATGATTCCCATCAGCTTTTCTGTGGCTTTGGGTCTTAAAGTTGTTGAAAAGCCAGGGAATATTTTCAGACATCAGTCCGCCGTTCCCTCGCCGTTCCCTCGCCGTTCCCTCGCCGTTCCCTCGCCTCGTCCCCAGAGGGGAGCCGACACAGTTGAGTTGGATTATTTGTCCATGCTTTTTTATTTATTTTATTACATATTTTTTCTAACATACTGCATATGATTCTATTTTAACTCGAGGCTTATGCACTTTTCAAAATAATGTCATAAATAACTTACCCAGTGGAAAAATGTATTCCTCCATTCTGATCTTTGACGTCTCGGGGGACTTATTCATGATCTCACTTACGTCTCATTTAGATCAACTGTGTTGCAGATGTTTCTCCTTAAATTCCTTGGAAGTAATAACAGGAGACGAAGATTAAACACGATGAGTACAACATTAAATGTGAGCTCATAGTTTCAGAGTACTATCCCAATGGTTGGGGTCAGAGTACAGGCCCATGATCCAGCGCCCCCTTAAGCGTTGAGGGTTAAAGGGTCCTGCTCAAGAGCCATCCAGACAGTGTGGACTTTATAGTTTTACAGTTATAGACTGTAGTCCATCTGTGTTGTTTGTTGTTGTTCGTCCCTGTTGGTTCTCTGTTCTCTGTTGGTCAGCAGCATCACAGAACAGGTATCATTTGGGTGGTGGATTGTTTATTGTCAGTTCTGCAGTGACACTGATGTGGTGAGGGGGTTTTAGTGCAGCAGTGCTGCTGGAGGTTCAGTTCTCCACCTCAGTCACACTGCTGGGATAGGACTAATGCCCCCACCCAATAACCCCTGCTCTGTGGTGGTACTATTTGGGTTCTGAGCATTAGAACAGAGTGAAGGGGACATACACAGTATGTACTGTAGTCCATCTGCTTGTGGACTATGGAGCCATAAAGCAGCTTTACACAGTTATAAGGCTTTCAAGCCCCTAAAATCAAGCTGAAGCAACAGCGGCAAGACAAAACTCCCTGTTATGTTGATATTTTAAGGAAGAAACCTTGTGAGGACCGAGACTCAGTAAGGGACTCATCCTCCTTGAGCAGCCGAGCAGCATCAACAGTGTAGGACACTAACGTAACGTCACATGACCCTCAGTTTCCCTGCGAAATAATTGAAATCCAATAAAATCGCGCCCTCAGTCATACCTCGCTAACAAACGCCTTTAACTCCACAAAGAACCCGAACGGAGGCGCAGAGGCGCTGAGGGCAGAGGGGATGAGTGGGGAAGAAAGATGGAGGCAGGTCGTAGGAGAGTGAGACCAGATGTTTCTTTTGTTTAGATTTGCACCGGCTGTAAGAATTGGTGGGTGGGAGGGTGTAAGGAAACCAAGGCATTTACAGCTGAAAGGCTTTCATTGTCTGTGGGGGGTGGGGGGGTTAGGGGGGGTGGGGTGGGGTAGGGTGCACGAAAAAAGTGAGTGCTGCTCAAACAGCGATGTCCAAATATGTACTTGACATAGTCATTCGAAGTTGAATTGTGTGTGTGTGTGTGTGCATAGCGTGCATATGCGTGTGTGTGTGTGTGTGTGTGTGTGTGTGTGTGTGTGTGTGTGTGTGTGTGAATGTACATGCAAAATAGTCAACACTTCTTAACTTCGGCCTCAAACCTATTTGCAGCTTCACATGCAGAAATAAACATATGTAAACAGTAAAATCTCTCTCTCTCTCTCTCTCTCTCTCTCACACACACACACACACACACACACTTAAACACTCCCATCCTTTTGGCTTGTGGGCTGCCACAAGGCTTTCTCGGCCCGGTCTGGGTGAACTGAAGTGTTTTTGAAGATTATTCGGCCGATCCGATGGAGGCCGGTCTCATTTTTGGGGTGGTGGAGGGGGGGGGGCGTGCCACACCAGCTGTGTGTATCTGAGGGGGTAAGGATGTACACTCGGCTGTGCTGGTGTTGCTACATACATCCTGCTCTCATCTTAGAATCAGTCTACAATTCTAACCTGGATTTAGTTAGCAGGTTTGAATCTGAGTACGCAGCTCAGAGTTACACAGGAGGGCTTTAAAAATCAGTCCAAATACATGGATTCAAGGTCAATTGAATGCTCCCAATTGCCCCTATATAGTGTGTGTGTCTGTGTGAGTGAGTGTGTAGATAACTTCTGAAATGTTCTCCCCTGGATGGTCATGGGGAACACCCCCCCCCCTCCCTGTCACCAAGGTAGAGGATTAATATTAATTCCATTCATCCATTATCTTCCGCTTTATCCTATATTAGGGTCGCAGGGGGGGGGGGGTTCTCCCATCCAGTGGAGAACGTTTCGGGCGCTGGGCAGATCCCAGCAGTGTGACTGAGGTGGAGAACTGAACCTCCAGCAGCACTGCTGCACTAAAACCCCCTCACCACATCAGTGTCACTGCAGAACTGACAATAAACAATCCACCACCCAAATGATACCTGTTCTGTGATGCTCCTGACCAACAGAGAACAGAGAACCAACAGGGACTAACAACAACAAAGAACACAGATGGACTACAAAATGGAGTTCAAGTCCATCTATATGATAAGTGGAGGAAGATGGGGGTGTGTCCAAACTTTTGACTGGTGCTGTGTTTCCAAAGCTCTAAACTTCCACTGTCACCAGAACCCTTAATAAAGAATGAACTGAAAGGATACGCACACAAACACATGCCGTAAATCACGGGCCAGTCTGGGTCATTTGCACTAAGTAATAAAATTAACCTTTCAGTCATACCCCTTTCGCCTGTAACGACCGCCGAATTAATCACCGCCGCAATTAAATAAATCAGAGAATTAGTGCACAAGCAGCAGCACCACGAAGTGAAGAAAAAAGGGGGGAAACGCAGCACCTGTGATCCCCTGAGGGCAAACATTCGGTGTAACAACCATCAATCAGTGCCATGTGGAGTTATGTGGTGATTCGTTATTGTGTAGGTTTTTTTTTTACCCCCGATGCGCAGCGCCTGGACGCAAAGCGAAGCCGGCGTGCCGAAAAGCTGACCGCTGGCTTTAATCAGGGTCACATTCAAGTCACTGTAATTACGCACTGAAGTATTAAAGAATCAAAGTTTGTTACCGAAAAACAACTAAGAAGAAAAGTGCCTTTGTTGGTGGAGGTTTGGAGGCGGGATTCCGAGGGCAGAGCGTCAGGGGCGGCAGCTGACTGCTCCCCCTGCACCCCCGTCTCTTCTGCTTTAGTGGGTTTGAAGTGGCTCGTGTGAAGTGTGCCAGGGTCAGAGGTTAAAACAACCGGCTTTCCTCAACCCCTCTCACTTTCTTATTCACCCCCCTCCCAGCACACACACTCGTACTCGCCATTGTACCGCCCCTCGGTCTGTTCATCTCATAGCGTCTGTACTGAGTTACTGCTGTAGTTAATGAGGTAACCCAAATATTTTAATGTAACAAGACAAATTTTTTATATTATTAAAAAAGAAAAATTTATATATATATATATATATATATTAATTCATTCATTATCTCCCGCTTATCCTCTATTAGGGTCGCGGGGGGGTTCCCCATGCCCATCCAGGGGAGAACGTCTCAGGCGCTGGGCAGATAGACCCAGGACAGGGCGCCAATCCATCGCTGGGCACACACTCACTCACACATACACACTCTATATGGGGCAATTTTGAGAATTCAATTAACTTGATCCATGTTTTTGGACTGTGGGAAGAAACCGGAGAACCCGGAGGAAACCCACGCAGACACAGGGAGAACATGGAAACTCCACCCAGATGGGGATTCGAACCGGGAATCCCTAGTGCTGAGAGGCGAATGTGCTAAACCACTAAGCCACCGTGCCGCCTTATATATATATATATATATATATATATATATATATATATATATATATATATATATATATATATTTATATTTAATTATGTTATTATTAAATATAATAAAATCAGGCGGCACAGTGGCTTAGTGGTTGGCATGTTCTCCTCTCAGCGCTAGGGATTCCCGGTTCGAATCCCAATCTGGGTAGAGTGTCCTCTCCATGTCCACGTGGGTTTCCTCCGGGTTCTCCGGTTTCCTCCCACAGTCCAAAAACATGGATCAAGTCAATTGAGTTCTCCAAATTGCCCCATATAGAGTGTGTCTGTGTGAGTGAGTGTGTGTCCAGAGATAGATTGGCGCCCTGTCCTGGGTCTATCTGCCCAGCGCCCGAGACGTTCTCCCCTGGATGGGCATGGGAAACCCCCCCCCCCCCCCCTCTGATCCTAATATAGGATAAAGCGGAAAATAATGGGTGGATGATGAGACTACCATGCATTTGCACCAACACACAGTACCAGTCAAAAATCTGGCCACGCCCACTTTTCTGCTTCTCTTATTCTCCATGTTCTCAGTTCCACTTCCTGTGCGCATGAGCTTTGTAGTTCTCCAATTCCACTCTGTAGTCCATCTGTTTGTGTTCTACTGTACATACTGTGTACTCTGTTCTAATGCTCAGAACCTCAATAGTACCACCACAGAGCAGGGGTTATTGGGTGGGGGCATTAGTCCTATCCCAGCAGTGTGACTGAGGTGGAGAACTGAACCTCCAGTAGCACTGCTGCACTAAAACCCCCTCACCACATCAGTGTCACTGCAGAACTGACCATAAACAATCCACCACCCAAATGATACCTGTTCTGAGAACCAACAGGGACTAACAACAACAAAGAACACAGATGGACTACAATCTGGAATTGGAGAACTACAAAGTCCATCTATATGATAAGTATAGGAAATACAGGATGGAGCCAGAAGGTGGCGTGTCCAAACTTCTGACCTGTACAGTATGTTGATGTAATGCTGATCTTTGGCCCCGCACGTCAAATGTATCGCATGTATTCGATGTTAACAAATTTAAATTGACTTTAAATTGTCTCGGCAGAGGAACCGGGAGCAAGCCATTTATTTTTAGGAATGCCTTCCGTTTTCTGTGCCATTGATAATCCCCTAATCCACAGATGCAGCCGAAACAAAAGACTCAATTAACATTTGTAGCTCACCAGCAGACTTTGTTTGCCACTGAAGCACTCACAGTATCTCTCACACGCCGCCTCGAAGCGCCACCATCAGACATGTGTATGTAGAACACGTAAAGCCCGAAGTCACACTCCACCGTGATGCAGACATGATGCTAACCATATGCCTTATCTCTCTTTCCTCTATGTCCCGCGGGCCTTCCGCCAACCCGGCTACAGGTAAGGAAATAATCTGCGTATTATTTATTTCAATCTTTGATTCTTTGAGGCAAACAGGATTTAAACCTCATCAGCTCATATAAAGAGAAAGATGGATTAAAATAATGCCGCAGTTTTACTCAAAGTTGGAAGAACCCTGCAGATATTACATGAGTCCATGCATTAACACTATAATCAGAAGTATTGATTTTGTGCCAAGAAGGAGAACCTGAGTTTTATCACTGATGAGTTTTAGTGAACTTGAATTGAACCAGAATTTAATTTCAGTTCATTTTAATTAACATCCCATTCTAGGCTTGTCCCCTTTGCATCTCCTTTTCAACTTTTACTTCCAGCGTTTACTTTTCTGGGAAGGCCTTCCGCAAATCTTTGCTCATTTATGATTTATAAGATCAGACACTGATGTTGGACGAGAGAACCTGGCTTACAATCGGCATTCTATTCATTCATTCATCCATTATCTTCCGCTTTATCCTCTATTAGGGTCGCGGGGGGGGTTCCCCATGCCCATGCCCATGCCCATGCCCATGCCCATCCAGGGGAGAACGTCTCAGGCGCTGGGCAGATACACTCAGAACAGGATGCCAATCTATCGCTGGGCACACACTCACTCACACACACACACTCTACATGGGGCAATTTGGAGAACTCAATTGACTTGATCCATGATTTTGGACTGTTGGAGAAAACCGGAGAACCCGGAGGAAACCCACCCAGACAGGGGGAGAACATGGAAACTCCACCCAGATTAGGATTTGAACCGGGTATCCCCAGCGCTGAGAGGAGAACATGCTAAACCACTAAGCCACCGTGCCGCCATCGGCATTCCAATTCATTCCTAAGTAAAAAAAAAAAAAAACCCAATCATGGTTGTACAGACCTGCACTGAGACGGTCAACTGTTCCTCATTGTTCCTTCAGTTCGTTGTTTAAAATCCTGTGACATACCTGTGACTCTGGAAGTAAATGTCCATCCATCCATCCACTAGGTTCGCGTGGGGAGGGGGCGTCCATCCAGGGGAGAACGTTTCGGGCGCTGTGCAAATAAATAGAAAATTCAAATAATTGATTAAATGCTAGGGCGGCACGGTGACTTAGTGGTTGGCATGTTCTCCTCTCAGCACTAGGGATTCCCGGTTCGAATCCCCATCTGGGTGGAGTTTCCATGTCCTCCCCGTGGGTTTCCTCCGGGTTCTCCGGTTTCCTCCCACGGTCCAAAAACATGGGTCAAGTCAATTGAGTTCTCCAAATTGCCCCATATAGAGTGTGTATGTGTGTGTGTGTGTGTGTGTGTGTGTGTGTGTGTGTGTGTGTGTGTGTGTGCCCAGCGATGGATTGGCGCCCTGTCCTGGGTGTATCTGCCCAGCGCCCGAAACGTTCTCCTCTGGATGGGCATGGGGAACCCCCCCACGACCCTAATAGAGGATAAAGCGGAAGATATTGACTGAATGAATGAAAAATGATTAAATGCTAGGGCAGCACAGTGTCTTAGTGGTTGGCATGTTCTCCTCTCAGCACTAGGGATTCCCAGTTCGAATCCCCATCTGGGTGGAGTTTCCATGTTCTTCCCGTGTCTGCATGGGTTTCCTCCGGGTTCTGCGGTTTCCTCCCACAGTCCAAAAACATGGATCAAGTTAATTAAATTCTCCAAATTGCCCCATATAGAGTGTGTCTGTGTGAGTGAGTGTGTGCCCAGTGATAGACTGGCGTCCTGTCCTGGGTCTATCTGCCCAGCGCCCACAACGTTCTTTCCTGGATGGGCATGGGGAACACCCCCCCCCCCCCGCGACCCTAATAGAGGATAAAGTGAAAGATGATGAATGAATGATTAAATACTGTGTGCCAACACTTTTGTCTGTGTAATGTATCTGTATAAACTCCAGAAGCACTTGCTGCTATAATAATAATACTAATGATACAAACATAGGGGGGGGTAAGTGAGGGCATTAAAGCCTGATTGGATAATGATCAGGTCGGATAATACCGCAGTGTAATTGCTTCCTCCTGGTTTTACCTTAACCACGGACTTGTGTTCTCTCATCTGTGAGTCACTTTGTATCAAAGCATCTGTTAAACGATCTAAATGTAATGATGTTATTTTGCAAATGATAACCGTTGATTTAATTGATTTAATAGTAGCAAAGATTTAATTTGCTTCGTACAACACCATGTGTTTTGTAGTTTGATTTTATAACTGTATTGGTTAGCACACCAAGGTTTGAATCCCCATCAGGGTGGAGTTTTCATGTCCTCCCCCTGTCCCAGTGTGCATGCTCCGGATTGAAGGTAAATTGGCTGCCGTAAGTTGCCCCTATCGGCACAGTGGCTTAGTGGTTGGCATGTTCTCCTCTCAGCGCTAGGGATTCCCGGTTCGAATCCCCATCAGGGTGGAGTTTCCATGTTCTCCCCGTGTCCGTGTGGGTTTCCTCCGGGTTCTCCGGTTTCCTCCCACAGTCCAAACACATGGATCAAGTCAATTGAATTCTCCAAAATTGCCCCATATAGAGTGTGTGTGTGAGTGAGTGTGTGCCCAGTGATGGATTGGTGTCCTGTCCTGAGTGTATCTACCCAGGGCCTGTAACGTTCTCCCCTGAATGGGCATGGGGAACCCCCCTGCGACCCTAATATAGGATAAAGCGGGAGATAATAGATGGATGTAAGTTGCCCCTATATAGTGTGTGCATTGGATTGGTGTCCTGTCCTGGGTGTATCAGCACAGGGCCTATAACGTTCTCCCCTGGATGGGCATGGGGAACCCCCCCGCGACCCTAATAGAGGATTAAGTGGAAGATAATGAGATGAGAACAGCAACTGTATTACAGTCTGCCTAAAATGTGTTCCCTGTACAGCATCATTAAAGGAGGAGGCGCAGAGGGAGGTGTTAATTACGTTCTCTTGCGCTGTTCTCACATATAGTTCTTTCAAAATAAACGGAACTCGAATGGGAACCAGGTGCAGAATGACCTCAGTGCATTTTAAGGTCCATAAATAAACCTCGCTGAGAACCGAGTTCTCCTTCTTGTCCTCTCAGACCACGTCAACTTGTACGTCTGATTTGGAACTCCTGATATGTAGC
Organism: Corydoras maculifer; assembly: GCA_019802435.1. Taxonomy (NCBI): domain Eukaryota; kingdom Metazoa; phylum Chordata; class Actinopteri; order Siluriformes; family Callichthyidae; genus Corydoras; species Corydoras maculifer. The sequence goes on from JAFMOD010000325.1 coordinate 670,159, forward strand.
ACACTGAATTATGGGTAGTGTGTTCCAACTGGGTCATTTTTAATGCTGCTTTCAATCAGTTGGGCCTGGCCGCATGTTCACGTGGGAGAGCAAAACCTCATGTGGTTGGCATGTTCTCCTCTCAGCGCAAGGTATTCCCACTTTGAATCCCCATCTGGGTGGAGTTTCCATGTTCTCCCCGTATCCATGTGGGTTTTCTCCGGGTTCTCCGGTTTCCTCCCACAGTCTAAAAACATGGATCAAGTCAACTGAGTTCTCCAAATTGCCCCATATAGAGTGTGTGTGTGTTTGTGAGTGAGTGTGTGCTCAGTGATAGGTTGGCGTCCTGTCCTGGGTGTATTTGCCCAGCGCCCGAAACCTTCTCCCCTGGATGGGCATGGGGAACACCCCCCCGCGCAACCCTGATATAGGATAAAGCGGAAGATAATGGATGGATATATATATATATATATTATATATATATATACACTATACATTTTTATTTGCAGTCTGTTATGTTTCTTTTTTGTTTTCATTTATTTTTGTCTACCTTGATGTATTGGTGTCCCACATTGTCCCACCCAAACATCGTCTTTGTCCCACATCTGGTGAATTGGAATCTGGTGACCCCACCCTCTGCTCACCTTGTAAGTCGCTTTAAATTAATGATGTAATGTAAATGTAAATATGGCGGCACGGTGGCGCAGTGGTTTAGCATGTTCTCCTCTCAGCACTAGGTATTCCCACTTTGAATCCCCATCTGGGTGGAGTTTCCATGTTCTCCCCGTATCCATGTGGGTTTCCTCCGGGTTCTCCGGTTTCCTCTCACAGTCTAAAAACATGGATCAAGTCAACTGAGTTCTCCAAATTGCCCCATATAGGGTGTGTGTGTGTTTGAAAGTGAGTGTGTGCTCAGTGATAGGTTGGCGTCCTGTCCTGGGTCTATCTGCCCAGTGCCGAAACCTTCTCCCCTGGATGGGCATGGGGAACCCCACCACGCGACCCTGATATAGGATAAAGCGGAAGATAATGGATGGATATATATATATTATATATATATATATATATATATATATATATATATATATATATATACACTATACATTTTTATTTGCAGTCTGTTATGTTTCTTTTTTGTTTTCATTTATTTTTGTCTACCTTGATGTATTGGTGTACCACATTGTCCCACCCAAACATCGTCTTTGTCCCACATCTGGTGAATTGGAATCTGGTGACCCCACCCTCTGCTCACCTTGTAAGTCGCTTTAAATTAATGATGTAATGTAAATGTAAATAGGGCGGCACGGTGGCGCAGTGGTTTAGCATGTTCTCCTCTCAGCACTAGGGATTCCCGGTTCGAATCCCCATCTGGGTGGAGTTTCCATGTTCTCCCCGTGTCTGCGTGGGTTTCCTCCGGGTTCTCCGGTTTCCTCCCATAGTCCAAAAACATGGATTAAGTCAATTGAGTTCTCCAAATTGCCCCATATAGAGTGTGTCTGTGTGAGTGAGTGTGTATCCAGTGATAGATTGCCCCCCCCCCCCCCCCGCGACCCTAATAGAGGATAAAGCGGGAGATAATGGATGAATGTAAATGTAAATGTCCTGTAATCAAATGTGACGTGTGCACACAGATGAAGTCAAACCGTGGTTTGTGTATGGACTCTTAAAGACGAGCTGGCCGAGTCGTCTGGTGTTGCACCGACGTCCTGCATCGTGTTTATTACACCTCGCGTGTTTCTTTTGCACCGTGCCAGTGTAAACGTTGAGGAAAACACTGGCCGGCGTTGTGTACAGCACGGCCCGCTGTATACACACACAAAGCATTGTTTCTCTTTATTTCGTAACGTGTGAATAGATTCGCTCGCAGTCCGCCAAGTGGTCATTAGTGAAGCCGCTCGGCGTTCAGGCTGTTTGGTATTTCATCACATGAGCTCATTCCTCAGGACTTTAATCAACTTTCACTTTTGTACACAAAAACTATTACATCATGGAGTTGGGTTTGTCCGTGAGCCGTCAGGGACTGTGCTGGAACATTTCTTAAGTTGTAAAGTGTGTATGGGGTGTGGTAGCTCAGTGGTCAGGGCGTTGGGTTGTCAATCTGAAGGTTGGGGGTTCAAATCCCAGGCCCTCTGAAGTTACCAATGTGGGTCCTTGAGCGAGACCCTTAACCCTCATTGCTCCAGGGATGCTGTGATGAACCCTGTGCTCCCATTTCCATTCCATTATCTTCCGCTTTGTCCTCTATTAGGGTTGCGGGGGCGTTCCCCATGCCCATCCAGGGAAGAGCTTTCCGGGCGCTGGGCAGATACACCCAGGACAGGACACCAATCTATCACTGAACACACACTCACACACATAGACACACTCTACTTTATATGGGGCAATTTGGAGAATTCAATTGACCTTGATTCATGTTTTTAGACTATGGGAGGAAACCAGAGAACCCTGTATTAGGGTTGGGGGGTTCCCCATGCCCATTCACACTCTATATGGGGCAATTTGGAGAATTCAATTGACCTTGATCCATGTTTTTGGACTGTGGGAGGAAACAGGAGAACCCGGAGGAAGCCCACGCGGACACGGGGAAAACATGGAAACTCCACCCAGATGGGGATTCGAACCGGGAATCGCCAGCGCTGAGAGGAGAACATGCCAACTACTAAGCCACTGACTTTTAACAGACAGAGACAGTAAATAAAACACTTACGTTAAGTGATTTAGCACCTTATTTTATCTTCACAATGCTCGCTGTGATGCTCATTACTGTCTTATACTCCGCCCACAGTTCATTTTCACGCCGTCCATCTGCGTGGTTTAAATAGCAACGCTGTGTGTGAATACATCTCCCCGATGGGCGTGGCCATCTCATAATGAGGTGTGTTCTGGACATTTCTGGCGTGTTGCTAGAACCCAGCTGCCCCGCCGACTGAACACAACCTCTCCAGACGTGGACGGTCAGACGTCGGTCTCTGAATCATCAACACAGACGCCGCGTGTCCAACACCACGGGACGCTGAGACCAACGGAACGCTATTAAATCAGAGAACACAGATCCATAGAACACACTATACTGTGGGTTCTCCATTCACACTCACATGGAGAACCTCATGGAGCAGAGCAGTGAGTCCCGGTAGCTGCAACGTGAAAATAGCAACCCGCCAAAGTCAGAGCGCCACCTGGATCTTAAAGGAAATTGGGAGTTAGCATGGCCGCCTCTTAATGCTGGGGATCCAGGTTCGAATCCCAATCTGGGTGAAGTTTCCATGTTCTCCCTGTGTCTGTGTGGGTTTTTTCCAGGCTCCACCCACAGTCCAAAAACATGGATTCAAGGTGAATTTGCTGCTCTAAGTTGCCCCTATATAGTGTTTAAGTGTGCCCATTGATGGATAGGCACATACTAGACAAATGAATGACATAAGATTAGATGTTTTAAGTTCGGATAGGATTGGGTTAGTAGTAGTTATAGTTTAGGTTGGTTAGTGTAGTTTAGCTTTGTTTTCAGCACTTTAATTTATTATTTTATTTAAATCTAATACCTTTCTATTCAGGAACGTAAACCGTTCTCTAAAAATCATTTTGTTCTGTTGGTCTGTTCTCTCCTGCAGTCTCCATCCTCTTCCTTTGTGAAACTCTTGTAGTATCTAAACTTTAAACCAGATGGTTCCTGTTAGGACTCGGTGTTTGACAGTTCCCCGTTTTTTTTTTTGTTGTTTTTTTTTCCAAAGGTATAATTTTATACGGCAAAGACGGCCGCAATCTCAGAGAACGGAACGCAGCGGGTGGGAGGGCGAAAATTACAACGAGGGCTTCCCGATGTATATATTAAAAGCAATTACTCCATCACTATGGAGCAGCGTTAAACATTCTCAGGCTCGGTTCAGGTTCCTTTCTTCCGTCTTTCTTTAATAAATCGGGACGTATAATGTAATATTGATTTAAATCCCATCTGCGAGAGTGACTTCATCCACCCCCAGTCCCTCTGCTCCCTCACTTTCTTGGAAAGAAACCACAAGCGATGGCTGCCAGAAATAATTCCTTGTTTGCTGTTCCTCAGCGAAGTCTGTCAGCAAAGTGTGAAAACGGAATGGAGAGAAGGACGAGAGTTAAATTCTAAAAAACTGGGAATATATGTTGCTTAATGGCCAAGACTTTACGCGTTGCAATCATCAGCCTCCAGCAGTTTAACTTTAATATCATTTCTCTGATTGGCTGACAGTGGATTTTCTATATAAGACATTATCTAACTGAGAATCCATCCATCCATTATCTCCTTCTTTGCCCTCTACTAGGGTCGAGGGGGGGTTCTCCATGCCCATCCAGGGGAGAACGTCTTGGACGCTGGGCAGATACACCCAGGACAGGGTGCCAATCCATCACTGGGCACACACTTACTCACACAGACACACTCTATATGGGGCAATTTGGAGAATTCAGTTGACTTGATCCATGTTTTTGGACTGTGGGATGAAATTGAGAACCCGGAGGAAACCAACGCAGACACAGGGAGAACATGGAAGCTCCACCCAGATTGGGATATGAACCGGGAATGCCCAGTGCAGAGAGAAGAACATGCCAACTACTAAGCCACCATGCCTGTTGTGATGTCATAGTGCCAAATTATTACCCAACTGGTACCCAACACGTACTGAAGCGAAATGAAACGCAAAGCTTTGGTACGTGTATCTGCTACTCAATCCTATACTAGAGTTTTGGGAGGTTCCCCATGCCCATCCAGGGGAGAAGGTTTCGGGCGCTGGGCAGATACACCCAGGACAGGACGCCAATCCATCACTGAGCACACACTCACTCACACAGACACACTCTATATGGGGCAATTTGGAGAATTTAGTTGACCTTGATCCATGTTTTTGGACTGTGGGAGGAAACCGGAGAACCTGGAGGAAACCCACATGGACACCGAGAGAACATGGACACTCCACCAAGATTGGGATTCGAACCCTCGCGCTGAGAGGCGTACGTGCCAAACACTAAGCCACCGGGGCTGGACATCCATCCATCAATCCATTATCTTCCACTTTATCCTCTATTAGGGTCGCGGGGGGGGGGTTCCCCATGCCCATCCAGGGGAGAACGTTTCGGGCGCTGGGCAGATAGACCCAGGACAGGACGCCAAATCATCACTGGTCACACACTCAGTCAGGGGGTGTGGAAACCGGAGAACCCAGAGAAAACCCACAAGGGAAATTGCATTCAGACTTATGCACAGACTGTTGCAGTGTGTATGGTGTGGGTGGGGTGGGGGGTGGGGGGGGTAGTCTCAGTACTCTCTCTGCTGGGCCAGTTCATTACAGAAGATGATGGAATAAAAATTAAACCTGAGTTAAGGTTTAATTCTCTTGCCCCCCCCCCCCCCAAACCCCCCCCCCCCCCCGGTCCGTCCGAAGCCGGTGTTTTTCTTCCTCCTTGTTTCTTGGATGAGATCATGTTTCCTGCTCTGATCGAACCTTCAGGTCGTGGCTTACGCAACAGTTGGATGATTTCGGCGTGCTCGTGAGCGCAGGCAGGTCTGTTAGAGCGCTGACATCAGTCTGTCTTTAATCACCGCCGTAATGGTTTTCTGCAGCAGAGAGAAAAGGATTTATACTCCAGACTGCGACGGCCATCAGCTGTGGTGCCGACCGATGGGGTGTATCTGTAAACCGAGGGGACTGAGGGCGACCGAGGTCACCGTGGCTTAACCTGCGTTCCCGGATTAAAGACATAAAACAAAGAGCGGAACGAAAGCCGAGGACACACCGTGATGGACACCTGTCCTGAAGGTTTAATAGGATAATTAAATAATTACAGGGCAATAACAATTCAGAGTGTGGCAATTAATAACGTCCAGTGGGATCAAAGGAGGGCGGCATGGTGGCTTAGTGATTTAGCATGTTCTCCTCTCAGCACTGGGGATTCTCGGTTCAAATCCCAATCTCTGTTTCTGGCGCTGGGCAGATACACCCAGGACAGGGTGCCAATATATCGCTGGGCACACACTCACTCACACAGACACACTCTATATGGGGCAATTTAGAGAATTCATTTTACCTCAATTTACACTCCAGACTGCGACGGCCATCAGCTGTGGTGCCGAACGATGGGGTGTATCTGTAAACCGAGGGGACTGAGGGCGACCGAGGTCACCGTGGCTTAACCTGCGTTCCCGGATTAAAGACATAAAACAAAGAGCGGAACGAAAGCCGAGGACACACCGTGATGGACACCTGTCCTGAAGGTTTAATAGGATAATTAAATAATTACAGGGCAATAACAATTCAGAGTGTGGCAATTAATAACGTCCAGTGGGATCAAAGGAGGGCGGCATGGTGGCTTAGTGGTTTAGCATGTTCTCCTCTCAGCACTAGGGATTCCCGGTTCAAATCCCAATCTGGGTGGAGTTTCCATGTTCTCCCTGTGTCCATGTGGGTTTCCCATGGGTTCTCCGTTTTCCTCCCACAGTCTAAAAACATGGATCAAGGTCAATTGAGTTCTCCAAATTGCCCCATATAGAGTGTGTCTATGTGAGTGAGTGTGTGTCCAGTGATAGATTGGTGTCCTGTCCTGGGTGTATCTGCCCAGTGCCCAAAACGCTTTCCCCTAGATGTGCAGAACGTTTCGGGTGCTGGGCAGATACACCCAGGACAGGGCACCAATCTATCACTGGGCACACACTCACTCACACAGACACACTCTATATGGGGCAATTTGGAGAACTCAATTGACCTTGATCCATGTTTTTGGACTGTGGGAGGAAACCGGAGAACCCGGAGGAAACCCACGCGGACACGGTGAGAACATGGAAACTCCTCCCAGATGGGGATTCGAACTGGGAATCCCTACCGCTGAGAGGAGAACATGCTAACCACAAAGCCACCGTGCCGATAGGGGCAACTTATAACAGCCAATTTTTACCTTGAATCTGGAGCATGCACACTGGGACAGGGGGAGGACATGAAAACTCCACCCAGATTGGGATTCCAACCAGGTATCCCAAGCGCTGAGAGGAGAACATGCTAAACCACTATGCCATCGTGCCGCCCTTAAATTTTTATATATTTTAAAATGTATTCATCATCTTCTGCTTAATTCTATATTTTGGTGGCAGAGGGTTCTCCCTGCCCATCCAGGGAAGAGAGTTTTGGGCATTGGGCAGATACCCTCAGGACAGGGCGCCAATCCAATTACACACTCACGCACTCATACACACTATATAGGGGCAATTTAGAACAGCCGATTTATCTTGAAACCATGTTTTTGGATGGCGGAATGAAACCCACATGGACACAGGGAGAACATGGAATCTCCACCCAGATTGGGATTCGAACCTGTGAAATTGAAGCGTGTCTACATTAACAATGCGGACTAAACACAACGACCGCCTTAAATTGAAAGCGGTGCAGTTTGAGGGTTTATTCTTATAAAACGGGGTGTTAACACTAACGCTGACACACACTCATGGAGGAGATGATAGGCCTGAACTGTAAACAGATGCTCGCCTTGATCGTTCCCTAATGAGATTGGACACTCGTCTCTCCATCTGCACACCAGCGGAACATGAAGAGGACACAGGAATGTTAATCAACTGACGAGCCGGCGGCGGCGAGAGAAGCGCCTGAGTCGATGCCAAGCATGAGAGCAGGATGTTCCTTATCGGGGAGATAAAGAGGCGTTTGTGAAGTTCGGGGTTCTCAGATCCATCAGGCGGCGATGGTGGGACTCCCGTTGGTCTGGCCAGAAACTCCGATCTCGGTTTATTAGATGTTTCTGAAAACAGAACCATGTGTCGGACGGCACGGTTGCTTAGTGGTTGGCATGTTCTCCTCTCAGCACTAGGGATTCCCGGTTCGAATCCCCATCTGGTGGAGTTTTCATGTTCTCCCCGTGTCGGCGTGGGTTTCCTCCGGGTTCTCCGGTTTCCTCCCACAGTCCAAAAACATGGATCATGTCAATTGAGTTCTACAAATTGCCCCATATAGAGTGTGTTTGTCAGCGTGTCTTTGTGTGTGAGTGTTTCACCAGCAATAGGTTGGCACCCTGTCCTGGGTGTATCTGCCCAGCGCTTGAAACGTTCTCCCCTGGATGGGCATGGGGAACCCCACCGTGACCCTAATAGAGGATAAAGCGGGAGATAATGGATGGATGAAGAACCATGTGTCGAACACTTATTTCATTCATTCCACTTCATTATCCATCCTATATCAGGGTCGGGGAGGCAGATAGACCCAGGACAGGATGCCAATCCATCGCTGGGCACACACTCACTCACACACACACACTCTATATGGGGCAATTTGGAGAACTCAATTGACTTGATCCATGTTTTTGGACTGTGGGAGGAAACCAGAGAACCCAGAGGAAACCCACGCGGACACGGGGAGAACATGGAAACTCCACCCAGATTGGGATTCGAACCGGGAATCCCTAGTGCTGAGTGGGGAACATGCTAAACACTAAGCCACCATGCCGCCCACTTATTTCATGTTAATGATTATTTTAATATGTCAAGCACCCACCCTGGATGGGCATTGGGAATCCCACAGTCCAAAAACATGGATCAAGTCAATTGAGTTCTCCAAATTGTCCCATATAGAGTGTGTCTGTGTGAGTGAGTGTGTGTCCAGCGATGGATTAGCGGCCTGCCCTGGGTGTATCTGCCCAGCGCCCGAGACGTTCTCCCCTGGATGGGCACGGGGAACCCCCCCAAGACCCTAATAGAGGATAAATTAAAGATAATGGATGGATGGAGGTGGTGCTGTTCTTACTACTGCCCATGTGCGACGTCGTTAACCTTCAAGAGCATAAGGAATAAGATAAAAAAAAAGAGTGCATACTAATCTGGTCCAAAGCTCCCGCATGGACCGTTGGGACACTAGGGGGAGCCGTTGTCCTCCCCAGATGCTGCTTTTAGTAGCGCCTGTGAAACGGGAGTCGCAACAGTTGTAGTTTGTGGTTAAGGAACCAGCCTTGCGACCTGAAGGCCCCCGATTCCATTCTTGGTCCCAACAAGTACAATGGCTGAAGGCACCTAACCCCAATTGCTCTCTGGCGCCGTTCAGAGGGCTGGTTCTGACTCATTCACACAGTCAGGTTCCTCCATCTGGCACGCCGCTTTCTTAACGTGACTTCACACTCGGCGTTCCACCGAGGCCTGCGTTTATGCAGAATAGTAACATATGTGCAGCTGCTCCTCCTTCTTGGATCCCAACTCTGGGCGAGAGGTTCTGCAGGCTCGTCCACAGAGCGTCAGATGAACCCTGCATGAACACATGGGTGGAGAACGGACGATTGGATGCGCTCTTCAAAGAGTGACTTCACTTATGTCATCCTGACCCAAGAAGATGTTCTGCTCGGAGCACGTCGTGTTCCGTATGAACAATACGTAATTATAAAAATGAGATAATGATGAGATGGAGAGGAGACAATCGTGATGGATGAGAGGACCTGGCTCACATTTGCCATTCTGGTGCATCCTGAAGGTATAGGGTGGAGTTGAGGTGAAGGTTCTGTGTGGACCAGTCAGATCCTTAACATCTCACCCAATCATGTTATTTGGGACCTTGCTTTGTGGGCCTTCCCCAAACTGTTTGCATGAAGTTATACATGGTGGGAATTTATACAATGGGGCAATTTAATGTATAACCAAACAAAGGGCAAGGCACCATGACTGTCGTACATACTGTAGAACGTCACTGGATCTCCAATGGATGGAGGTAACGGTCAAATCTTCTATGAATGTGGTTTTTATGATGCATTAGAACAATTTCATAAAGCTTCATAAAGTCTTCATAATTCATTAGAACACAGGAACCTCCCTGTGACCCTGAGAGAGGATCAAGCCGAAGATGATGGATGGATGAAAGTCTCTGTACGTTAACAGAGGCTTAACGCTCAGTGGTTCCTCTCAGCTCTGAGGATTTCTGGTTCGAATCCCAATCTGGGTGGAGTTTCCATGTTCTTCCCGTGTCCGCGTGGGTTTCCTCCGGGTTCTCCGGTTTACTCCCACAGTCCAAAAACATGGAATAAGGTCACTTGAATTCTCCAAATTGGGCGGCACGGTGGCTTAGTGGTTGGCATGTTCTCCTCTCAGCACTAGGGATTCCCGGTTCGAATCCCCATCTGGGTGGAGTTTCCATGTTCTCTCCGTGTCCACGTGGGTTTCCTCCGGGTTCTCCGGTTTCCTCCCACAGTTCAAAAACATGGATCAAGTCAATTGAGTTCTCCAAATTGCCCCATATAAAGTGTGTATGCGTGTGTGTCTGTGTGAGTGAGTGTGTGTCCAGTGATAGATTGGCACCCTGTCCTGGGTGTATCTGCCCAGCGCCCGAAACGTTCTTCCCTGGATGGGCATGGGGAACCCCACCGCGACCCTAATAGAGGATAAAGCAGAAGATAATGAATGGATGAATGAATGAATTCTCCTAATTGCCCCATATAGAGTGTGTCTGTGTGAGTGAGTGTGTGCCCAGTGATAGATTGGTGTCCTGTCCTGGGTGTATCTGCCCAGCGCCCGAAATGTTTTCCCCTGGATGGGCATGGGGAAACCCCACCCCCCACCCCCCACGACCCTAATAGAGGATAAAAGCAAAAGATAAAGGATGAATTAATAAAAAGATGAATAGAAATGGGTGAAATGTCCCACAGACGTGCAAACAAATCTTATAGAAAACCTTTTTAGTACACTTTACTACACCCCCCCCCCCCGTGACCCTAATAGAGGATAAAGCAGAAGATAATAAATGGATGGATGGAATACCAGATTCATAGAACGTGTTACCAACGTAACTTGTATTATTGGCTGTCTCAAGGTTGAGGGTTCCGAATCTAACGTCCACCAAAGCTCTGGTCTCCTAATCTCACCCCGCATTGTTCCAGGGCTGCTGTATGGAGATCCCCATGTTCTGATCCCAACCATCGAGTTGGTATACTTGTAAATGGCTCTAAGCTCGTTTATAGAATATGGAGTATTTGTTGAGTGACTGCTGAGTGATATTAGGTAAAACTATTGGGGGCGCCACTCCGACAGTTCCGGAAATATTACAAAATGACTTGACGCGTTCTGCCGTTGCACAGCGCTGCGGTTAACTTGACAGCCCCGCGGCGCTGGCGCTTCGGTTCTCCGTCTGCTCAGCGTCTCGTGTTAAGAGATATGAGAGGTACTGAAGTTGTATGGAGCGGGCTAAGCCCGTGTGTGTGTGTGTGTGTGTGTGTGTGTGTGTGTGTGTGTGTGTTTGTTTTAGCTTTAAAGCTCCTTATTCAAACAGGAGAGAATAAACAGCGTTTGGCTCCGACTTTGATAACTCACATGTGGGAGTGAGCAGCCACAGGGAAGACCAAACGGAATAAAGGAATATTTTTATACATGTGAGCACAAGATGTGAAATTAATCATCTTGTCTGAAGAAAAGTCAAGGTCTTAACTCTTTAATGCCCTCACGTCTTTTTTTCCCGCCTAACATACAAATTACCTTCCTCAGGATAATAGTGCGAGCCAAAATTTCTACTGATACGAAGAACAGATGGTTAAAATCTCCTCTAAGCCCCGAAATGTTAAAGAAAATAGTTCCTGCAGTGTGTTATTATCACCACGTTGTAAGAACGGAGCTCGTGAAATGGCTCTTATTTGAGTCTTTTTTTTTTTTTATTGACTTATTTTTAGTTTTATTATTTTAATTAATTAATTGATTAATTGATTTCTTTTTTTTTTTTTTTATTTGGCGGCACGGTCTCATAGTAGTCAGCACATCGGCCTTGAGATCGGGTTCGAATCCCGATCTGGGTGGAGTTTACATGCTCTCCCTGTGTCCATGTTGGGTTCTCTGGGTTCCACCAGAGTCCAAAAACAGAGATTCATGGTGATTTGGCTGCTTTGAATTGCCCCTATACACTTTGTGAGCCTGTGTCCAGTGATGCATGGCGCCCTGTCCTGGGAGTATCTGCTCATCACCTAAAACTTTCATCACTGGATGGGTTCTCCGGGTTCTCCGGTTTCCTCCCACAGTCCAAAAACATGGATCAAGGTCAAATGAATTCTCCAAATTGCCCCATATAGAGTGTGTGTGTGAGTGAGTATGTGTGCAGTGATGGATTGGTGTCCTGTCCTGGGTGTATCTGCCCAGCACCCAAAACGTTCTCCCCTGGATGGGCATGGGGAACCCCCCCAGAAGATAATGGATGGATGGAGTGTGTCCTTGCTATCATCACGGCTGAGTTTTTGGCGTCACGTTCAATAAACCAAAACCAGTGTGTCACTCACTGTCCTGTTTAAGAGCCAGGTGCACTCTGACTTTGGCAGATTGCTATTTTAACTGTGCAGTGCGACCAATTACGGGTCTAAACCGAGCCAAGTGGTTGTATGTATTTAAATAAAATGCAAAGTAGACCTTCATGGACCACAGTATGAAGTTTTTCGCCTTTATTTTAGGAAATTACAAAATAGTGACTAGAGGATCGTCAGAGCTTCATCAGGGGACATCATCAACAACATAAAGTTCTCCAACTGTGGTTTGCGGTGTGGAGTGTTTTCAGTTTGACACTTGGCTGAAACGCAGTGCTAACAGGGAGGAAAGTGGCGCAGCGTTCGGTTCTGTTGTCTGGAACAGATGAGGTCTGCCGGGACCCTGTCGAGATGTGAGCGCTCTCACGAGGTGCATTCTGGATCCGTTTCCCCGAACGCTGGACGAACGGCTTGGCAGTGCGTTTCAAACGAAAAGCCGGAGTATGGAGGATGTTTCATGGACATTCCGGAGGCGTTCCGACGTCATGCCTTAACTAACTTCTCCATCTGCTGTGTTTATAAGCCACATACTCGCCGTTTAATTCCCGTCTTAATTTGCTATAAGCAAGAAAATGTCTTTCAGGCATGGCCCGCTTTCCCGTTTTACTGCATTACTTTCCTCTGCCATGTCCTGTGCTTGTGTGGCCCCGCATGTGTGGAGGGTAGCAGGAAATGTATGAACCATGAAAGCATGTGTTTATGCTGGCTACGACCGAGCTTTACCAGCCAGCGAGAAAACAGACACCGCGGAGCTGTTCGCTCCTTCTGCGTTCAACCCTCGGATTCCAGCTCGGATTTCCAATCCACATGTGATCTTCATTATCTTATAAAATAAGGGTGTGTGTGTGTGTGTGTGTGTGTGTGTGTGTGTGTGTGTGTGTGTGTGTGTGAGAGTGCGCGCGTGTGTTCACTTCACAAATCCACACAGTTGCTTTGATTACCACGACATTTGAAATCCTTACTCTTTAGGACCCTGCGCAGGTTTATATACTTTACTTTTATATACTTTAGGGCGTGTCGGGCTCTTCGCATCATGACATCATAATTTAGGGCTATGTGTTGGGTTTCACGTGCAATAAACCAATCAGCACACACAGCATTCCCTTTAAGAGCCAGGTGGCGCTCTGACTTTGGCGGGTTGCTATTTTCACGGTGCAGCTACCTACATTTACAAACATTTGGTCATTTATTGGACGCTTTTATCCAAAGCGACTTACAAGGTGAGCACAGGGTTCATCACAACATCCCTGGAGCAATTAGGGTTAAGGGTCTCGCTCAAGGACCCACATTGGTAACTTCAGTGGACCTGGGATTTGAACCCCCAACCTTCAGATTGATAGCCCAACACCCAAACCACTGAGCTACCTGGACTTACTGCGCTGCTCCATGAGGTTCTCCATGTGAGTGTGAATGGAGAACCCACAGTATAGTGTGTTCTATGGATCTGTCTTCTCTGATTTAATAGCGTTCCGTTGGTCTCAGCGTCCCGTGGTGTTGGACACGCGGCGTCTGTGTTGATGATTCAGAGACCGACGTCTGACCGTCCACGTCTGGAGAGGTTGTTTTCAGTCGGCGGGGCAGCTGGGTTCTAGCAACACGCCAGAAATGTACAGAACACACCTTATTTCCAGATGGGATAGATATATTCACATGCAGTGTTGCTATTTAAACCACGCAGGAAAACAGTGGGAAAATGGACTGTTCAGTGGTTTAAGGCGTTGGGCTATCAATCTGAAGGTTGGGGGTTCAAATCCCAAGTTAAAAGTCTGCCTTTTCGCACACATGTTTGCAGGAAACGAGTCAACAGAGCCACTAATCCGAAATACACTTCGTTGGCGTAGATTTGGTGTTGTTTCACACAATTATTTTGGTTGTTTAGATGTTGCAGCGCAGTCGTCTCAGCCGCGGCGGATCCCGGCTTCTAGTAGCACCTCACCGAGTCACTGCTGCCAGAACCCACCACAAAATAAATCATCCAGTCGCGCTGGACCGTGTTCCTCGGCACATTTCACCCATTTGTTTTTTGTTGTCAGCCAGACTAATTGTTCCCACACACACACACACACAAACATACACACACTTTTCCATGGAGGACCACATTGCTCTTGGACCCGGTGGGCTCCGGGACTTCCTCAGTGTGTGCGAGGCATGTGTGCGGTCGTGTGTTTGTGTGAGCGTGGGCTTTTTGTGCGGATGGTTCGGGGGCCTGACTGCAGGCAGCGAGGCCAGCTGGATGTGCAGTCAGCAGAATGTGGTTTTGGCCTTTGAACAGTTCAGATCGGGGAGATCCATCTTCGTTCTCCAGCCCAGAAGAAAAGCAGGGAGGAGGGAAGGAGGGAGGCTGGAGAGAATGAAGTATACGCTTTTGTGGTCGCTGATTTATCTTTCGTTTGGATGCCGAATCCTGTAAAGCCGAAGTGCGGAATGAGGGTCTGCAGGGTGGAGGATGCTGGGAGAACCATTCTCGAAATGTAAAAAGCATTAAAAACCGGCCAATGGGGCCGTCGGAGGCTTGTGGTTAATGTGAAGTGGCTGTTCCAAATTGCCCCATCTAAATTGCCCCTATATAGGCGGCACGGTGGCTTAGTGGTTAGCACGTTCGCCTCTCAGCACTAGGGATTCCCGGTTCGAATCCCCATCTGGGTGGAGTTTCCATGTTCTCCCCGTGTCCGTGTGGGTTTCCTCCGGGTTCTCCGGTTTCCTCCCACAGTCCAAAAACATGGATCAAGTCAATTAAATTCTCCAAATTGCCCCCTATAGAGTGTGTTTGTGTAAGTAAGTGTGTGCCCAGCGATGGATTGGCGCCCTGTCCTGGGTGTATCTGCCCAGCCCCCGAGACGTTCTCCCCTGGATGGGCATGGGGAACCCCACCGTGACCCTAATAGAGGATAAAGCGAAAGATAATGAATGAATGAATGAATAAATTGCCCCTATATAGGTGGCACGGTGGCTTAGTGGTTTAGCACGTTCGCCTCTCATCGCTAGGGATTCCCGGTTCGAATCCCCATCTGGGTGGAGTTTCCATGTTCTCCCCGTGTCTGCGTGGGTTTCCTCCGGGTTCTCCGGTTTCCTCCTAAAGTCCAAAAACATGGATCAAGTTAATTGAATTCTCCAAATTGCCCCATATAGAGTGTGTCTGTGTGAGTGAGTGAGTGTGTGCCCAGCGATGGATTGGCGCCCTGTCCTGGGTCTATCTGCCCAGCGCCCGAGACGTTCTCCCCTGGATGGGCATGGGGAACCCCACTGCGACCCTAATAGAGGATAAG
>JAFMOD010000325.1:700655-722437 GCA_019802435.1 Corydoras maculifer
CTATTTTCACGGTGCAGCTACCTGGACTCACTGCTCTGCTCCATGAGGTTCTCCATGTGAGTGTGAATGGAGAACCCACAGTATAGTGTGTTCTATGGATCTGTGTTCTCTGATTTAATAGCGTTCCGTTGGTCTCAGCGTCCCGTGGTGTTGGACACGCGGCGTCCGTGTTGATGATTCAGAGACCGACGTCTGACCGTCCACGTCTGGAGAGGTTGTTTTCAGTCGGCGGGGCAGCTGGGTTCTAGCAACACGCCAGAAATGTCCAGAACACACCTCATTATGAGACGGCCACGTCCATCGGGGAGATGTATTCACACGCAGCGTTGCTATTTAAACCACGCCGGAGACTGTGGGCGGAGTGTGAGATGGTAATGAGCATCGCGATATGCCTTGTGCAGCGTGGAAGATAGGGGTTCTGTGTATCTGTAGTGGCATGGTGGCTTAGTGGTTGGCATGTTCTCCTCTCAGCGCTGGGGATTCCCGGTTCGAATCCCAATCTGGGTGGAGTTTCCATGTTCTCCCCGTGTCCGTGTGGGCTTCCTCCGGGTTCTCCGGTTTCCTCCCACAGTCCAAAAACATGGATCAAAGTCAATTGGATTCTCAAAATTGCCCCATATAGTGTGTGTCTGTGTGAGTGAGTGTGTGCCCATCAATGGATTGGCGCCCTGTCCTGGGTGTATCTGCCCAGTGCCCGAGACGTTCTCCCCTGGGCATGGGGAACCCCACCGCGACCCTAATAGAGGATAAAGTGGAAGATAATGGATGGATGGATGGACTATTGGATTTTTCCGCATTACAACGTCTTTCTACAGTCCAGAACCGTAGAATTAACCATTCACTCCTTTCTTTCTTTCTCATGCCCTTTTCTTTCCCCATGCTCTGTCTTTGTCCTCCTGCGAATGCACTCCCGTCAAAACCCAACTCCTCCAGACCCTTTGTTTTTCATTTGTAATCACGAAAAATGAGATTTAGGACTTTACCTCGCTTACCCCGGTGGATGTAACCAGAACTGAGCCTTTGAGGCAACAGAGCTTAAAAAAAAAGGAAGAGGAAATAAATAAATGGCTCGGATTTTAGTGAGAAAATCTCAAACATGGCATCAGGATTTCATGGCCTTTCGAAAGCCCACGATCCAGGCCTCCACGTTCTCGCTGTGCTTTCGGCTGCTATGACAACCGACACAGGTACTTCATAACGATAAGCTTCTCAGAAGTCGGTCTCCTTTCATCTTATCTCCAATCCGATCCCAAAATCAAGATCCTGTCAAAGTTGGTTTCACATCATAAAGCTGCTGTGCCATGTTGTGCTGTTCCTGAAGCCAAAGCAGGATTCGCTCGGTTGCCGTAATGAAGGCCATATGCCCCCGTACGCACTATACTCACGTTTTACGGCCTTGTTTATGTAGATTTCCAACGGCTTGGCCCACGCGCCGCTTTACAATCTGCAGGCAGTTGATGGCGTTTCCAGAAAAGTATCAGATATTCGTCTTCTGAAGACCTCAAGTCGAGAGCAAAATATTCCTTCTCCTTAAATCTGCTCCAGCTACGGGGTTCTGATCACGGCAAACGCGATCCGTTTCGTCCTGTTTGTTCCTGTCTCTCTCAATCTCCGTCTCTGACTCTCTCTCTCTCTCGCTCGTTCGCAGATGCACGGTAATAAATCGCTCTTCTGCAACGTAATCTAGGCCAGTTTTTAGATTAAACATTGATTGCTGAGCAGTGGGATACCGGCTTAGTGGCTCACTGTTGATATTAAGCTAGTGCAGTTGTAGGTTTGTGGTTAAGGAATCAGCCAGGCGAAAGGCTGAAGGTCAACGGTTCGTTTCGCGGTTCCACCAAGGACAATGACTGAAATGCCCTTGGGCAATGCACCTAACCCCAAGTGCTCCTCGGGCTCACTTCACTCTGTGTGTGTGTGTGTGTGTGTGGGTGTTATATTGCACAGATGGGTTTAATGTGGAGGGCAAACTCCTCTGTGTGTAAGCACTGTAGGTAAAAAGATCATTTTAAAGGAGATTTAAAATAAAGGGCGGCACGGTGGCTTAGTGGTTTAGCATGTTCTCCTCTCAGCACTAGGGATTCCCGGTTCGAATCCCTATCTGGGTGGAGTTTCCATGTTCTCCCCGTGTCCGTGTGGGTTTCCTCCGGGTTCTTCGGTTTTCTCCCACAGTCCAAAAACATGGTTCAAGTCAATTGAGTTCTCCAAATTGCCCCATATAGAGTGTGTCTGTGTGAGTGAGTGTGTGCCCAGCGATAGATTGGCGCCCTGTCCTGGGTGTATCTGCCCAGCACCCGAAACATTCTCCCCTCAATGGGTATGGGGAACCCCCCCACGACCCTAATAGATGAATTAATTTAAAATAAGGTTCTACCACGTTCTCATATTACTTGGCTCATGGCTGGTACCGTTTGGTTAGAAGCATGTTCTTTTTGTCGTTCAGCTCTCCCCATGCCCATCCAGGGGAGAACGTTTCGGGCGCTGGGCAGATACACCCAGGACAGGGCACACTCACCCACACTATATGGGGCAATTTGAAGAACTCAATTGACCTTGAGCCATGTTTTTGGACTGTGGGAGAAAACCCAGAGGAAACCCACGCAGACATGCGGAGAACATGAAAACTCCACCCAGATGGGGATTCGAACCGGGAATCCCTAGTGCTGAGAGGAGAACATGCCAAACACTAAACCACCATACCGCCCTTGATGGATAGATGATTAAATATTTTAAAAAAGAACCTGGTGCATTGATACGAATGTGAGACGGTTAGAGGTCAATAAAGTCAGCGCTGGACAAACCGCTCGGCCAATCAGATTGCAGGACCAGCTCTACCAGCTATTTAAAAAAAAAAAAAAAACCCCAATCAAATCCCAATCTTGGTGGAGTTTCCATGTTCTCCCCGTGTCCGCGTGGGTTTCCTCCGGGTTCTCCGGGTTTCCTCCCACAGTCCAAAAACATGGATCATGGTCAATCGAATTCTCCAAATTGCCCCATATAGAGTGTGTGTGTGTTTGTGTGTGAGTGAGTATGTGCCCAGCGATGGATTGGCATCCTGTCCTGGGTGTATCTGCCCAGCGCCTGAAACTTTCTCCCCTGAATGGGCATGAAGAACCCCCCCCCCCAAAATGGATGCAACGCTGTTCTTCAGGTTCTTTCTTTCGGGACCACGTTTTGGCCCTGTCTTGGCACCAGGCCGCGCTCCTTTCTCTGGCTGGTTACGTATTGTTTTCCGTTCTGCGCTCTCGCAGCGTGATGGACTTTGGTTAGCCTGCAGCGAGGGGAGAGAATCCATACAGGAAAGCAAAACAATACCTCCATACGTTCAGTTTTCATTCCTCACCTTGCGTGTCTTCGGTTACAAACCGCCATATTTCATCTTTCCGCCCATCTTACCGTATAAGACGAATGAACGCTCTTAATTCGTGTTCCCTCCTCTCGTATATATACACACAGTCTTCCTTTCCTCTTTGTGTCACGCTTTCTCACTAAATCCTACATCTGCCGGGATTCGTTTTGTTTTGTTTGGTGTGTTTTCGAGAAAAATCCTTTGCCCCCAAGGTTTATTTTTATTTTAGTATTATTTAAGCTCACACATTTCAAAACCATTGGATTTTTTTATATTATTCATTCATTTATTATGTCCCACTTATCCTCTATTAGGGTTGTGGTGGGGTTCCCCATGCCCATCCAGGGGAGAACGTTTCAGGCGCTGGGCAGATAGACCCAGGACAGGTCGCCAATCCATCGCTGGACACACACTCACTCACACAGACACACTCTATATGGGGCAATTTGGAGAATTCAATTAACTTGATCCATGTTTTTGGACTGTGTGAGGAAACCGGAGAACCCGGAGGAAACCCACGCAGACACAGGGAGAACATGGAAACTCCACCCAGATAGGGATTTGAACCGGGAATCCCTATCGCTGAGAGGAGAACGTGCTAAACCACTAAGACACCTAATATTTAATATTTATGCCCAGTGATAGATTGGTCTCCTGTCCTGGGTGTATCAGCCCAGCGCCCGAAACGTTCTCCCCTGGATGGGCATGGGGAACCCCCCCATCTCCCCCCCAGCGACCCTAATAGAGGATAAAGCAGAAGATAATAATTGAATGAATTAAATATTTATTGTATATTTAATTCATTATCTTACACTTCATCCTCTACTAGGGTCGCGTGGGAGGGGGGGTTCCCCATGCCCATCCAGGGGAGAATGTTTCGGGCGCTGGGCTGATACACCCAGGACAGGACGCCAATCCATCACTGGGCACACACTCACTCACAGACACACTTTATATGGGGCAATTTGGAGAATTCAGTTGACCTTGATTCATGTTTTTGGCCTGTGGGAGGAAACCGGAGAACCCGGAGGAAACCCATGGGGACACGGGGAGAACATGGAAACTCCACCCAGATTGGGATTCAAACCAGGAATTCCTAGTGCTGAGAGGAGAACATGCTAAACCACTAAGCCACCATGCCACTCCTATATAGTTCATATTTATTTACCGTATTGCATGTTTGGTGGAGAAGCGGCGGTAAGCAGGGTCGCCTCTCAGCGCTTGGGATCCAGGTTCGAATCCCAATCTGGGTGGAGTTTCTATGTTCTCCGCGTGGGTTTCCTCCGGGTTCTCCGGTTTCCTTGCAAATTATGGTCCAAACACATGGTTTCAAGGTGAATTGCCTCTATATAGTGTGTATGTGTGAGTTCCCAGCAATAGATTACTATCTTGTCCTGGGTGTATCTGCTTGGGGCCAAAAACTTTCTCCCCTGAATGGGCACGGGGAACCACCCCCCCCCCCTCCACCCAACCCTTGTAGAGGATTAAGTGTGAGATAATGAGATGACACGTTCTGTGGAGCGTCATAAACCACTTTATTAGTTTCAGCTCATTGATTCTATACAATCAGCTCCACTTACCATATAGATGGACGTTGTAGTTCTGCAATTACAGACTGTAGTCCATCTGTCCCTCCACACACTTTGTCAGTTGTATTTTACACCTCAATCATTTCTTTGTTTAAAAATTGGCCGGTTCCGAAAGTGCTGTTTTTTTTTCTTTTTTTTTTTTCTTTTTTCTGCCTTGTAATTCATCTGGGCACGAGGCATCATCCTCCAGGCATTATCTGCTCCCAGACACCTCTCTTAATTACTCCATTTGGCCTCATCTACCATTTTGAGGTTCCTTTTTCATTCCCAGCAGTTCCTCACCTGCTGGCTTCCCCCCTCCAAGCCTCCCACTGTCACCACATTGTTATACTTTGCAGGTCTCCATCGTCTCTCCGTACGCCCCTGTGCTCTGATTTCGATCTTGCTCACGCTCTGCGTTTGTTAAAAGCCTTTTTTCATAAAGTCTGGGCTGGAACGCGGCTCCCCCAGACGTTTGACGAAACATTAGACCTGCAGTGGAACGGCTGCCAAACTGATGGAGGCGCTGCTGGGCTCCATGGTGGGGCGTTTGCATTGCTGGAAGTGTGATATCAGACCACGTTCACTCCAAAGCTCTGCTGTACCTGACGATACAGGTGTGCAATACATACGAACACACAACCAACACCCTAAATAACCAGTACCTGTACCGGTCAAACGTTAGGCCACGCCCCCTTCTGGCTCCATCCTCTAATTCCTCCACTTATCATATAGATGGACTTTGTAGTTCTCCAATTCCAGACTGTAGTCCATCTGTGTTCTTTGTTGTTGTTAGTCCCTGTTGGTTCTCTGTTCTCTGTTGGTCAGGAGCATCACAGAACAGGTATCATTTGGGTGGTGGATTGTTTATTGTAAAACGGGTAGTTCTGGTCGGTCTTAGTGGTTGGCATGTACCGGTACTCCTCTCAGCGCTAGCAGTTCCCTGTTCGATTCCCAATCTGGGTGGAGTGTCCGTGCGGGGGAAGACCGTCTCGGCGCTGGGCAGATACAAATAAAGAAATGTATTACTTTATTACTATCATTTTTTTTTACTTATTTGTTTTTTATTTTAGGTTATTGTTTATTAGTATCTTGTGTTTTGATTTATTTTTATTTAATTATAATAGTACCCTTCTGCTTTGTCCTCTATGAGGGTTGCGGGGTGGGGGGGGTTCCCCATGCCCATGCCCATCCAGGGGAGAACGTTTCGGGCGCTGGGCAGAAACACCCAGGACAGGACGCCAATCTATCACTGGACACACACTCACTCACACAGACACACTCTATATGGGGCAATTTGTAGAATTCAATTGACCTTGATCCATATTTTTGGACTGTGGGAGGAAACCAGAGAACCCGGAGGAACCCACATGGACACGGGGAGAACATGGAAATTCGAACTGGGAATCACTAGTGCTGAGAGGAGAACATGCTAAACCACTAAGCCACCATGCCACATATATATATATATAGAGAGAGAGAGAGAGAGAAAGAGAGAGAAGGACGGCACGGTGGCTTAGTGGTTTAGCACGTTCTCCTCTCAGCACTAGGGATTCCCGGTTTGAATCCCCATCTGGGTGGAGTTTCCATGTTATCCCCGTGTCCGTGTGGGTTTCCTCCGGGTTCTCCGGTTTCCTTCCACAGTCCAAAAACATGGATCAAGTCAATTGAATTCTCCAAATTGCCCCATATAGAGTGTGTTTGTGTGAGTGAGTGTGTGTCCAGCAATGGATTGGCGCCCAGTCCTGGGTGTATCTGCCCAGCGCCCGAAACTTTCTCCCCTGGATGGGCATGGGGAACCCCCCCCCCACGACCCTAATAGAGGATAAAGCGGAAGATAATGGATGAAGGAATATATATATATATATATATATATAGAGAGAGAGAGAGAGAGAGAGATCTTTTATTTGTTTTCAGTTATTTTCGTCTACCTTGATGCATTGGTGTCCCACACAAACATGGTCTTTGTCCCACATCTGGTGAATTGGGATCTGGTCACCAATCTCATGGTCATAGCACCTCCCTGTTCACTCCTCACCTCACTCCAGCATCCTCCTGCTCGTTACTCTCATGCCTTTTTCACTCTTTGCCAAACAGTCTTCTTTTATTCCGACTGAACTCGTCTTTCTTGGCAGAACCTGTAGTTTTCATGGCTTCTCCACCCCCCTCACCCCGCTTTCGTCTTCTCACCAACTTACCTTCCATCTTTCGTCTTGGCACACAATACTCTCAGTATTCCCAAATCCCCCTAACACACATGCGCTACGTCTCTGCTGGGTGGTGCTTACGTTTGCAGGAGTGGATGTCTGCGTCATGGCCCCTCGTCCTCATTCGTCCCGGGTCCCATCAGGCCTTTGGTTTTCCTCATGGAGTCCGTTCTGAACCGCTGCCGGATTTTAATACGTCAGTTAATTCCGCTGACGAGGTGCAGCACATTCGACTGCAGGTTTGAATCCCGACCTGGGGGACGTTTCCATGTCCCCCCTGTGTCCTCAGGGTTCTCTGGTTTCCTCCCGGTTCGAATTCCAATCTGGGTGGAGTTTCCATGTTCTCCTCATGTCCACGTGGGTTTCCTCCGGGTTCTCTGGTTTCCTCCCACAGTCAAAAAACATGGATCAAGTCAATTGACTTCTCCAGATTGCCCCATATAAAGTGTGTCTGTGTGAGTGAGTGTGTGCTAAGTGATAGATTGCCCTCTTGTCCTGGGTGTATCTGCCCAGCGCCCGAGACGTTCTCCCCTGGATGGGCATGGGAACCCCCCCGCGACCCTAATAGAGGATAAAGTGGAAGATAATGGATGGATATACATATATATTTGGCATGGTGGTTTAGTGTTTAGCATGTTCTCCTCTCAGCACTAGGGATTCCCGGTTCGAATCCCAATCTGGGTGGAGTTTCCACGTTCTCCCCATGTCCGCGTGGGTTTTCTCCCGCAGTCCAAAAACATGGATCAAGGTCAATTGAATTCTCCAAATTGCCCCATATAGAGCGTCTGAGTGAGTGAGTGTGCCATGTAATAAACTGGCGCCCTGTCCTGGGTGTATCTGCCCAGCGCCCGAAACGTGAGAACCCGGAGGAAACCCACGCAGACACAGGGAGAACAGGGAAACCTGCTCCACCCAGATGGGGATTCGAACCGGGAATCTTAGAGGTGAACGTGCTAAACCATTAAGCCCCAGTTGAATCTTATCTAATCTAAATCTAATATTTTGGTAACATAATATTACAGAAAGGAAGAAAGGGTCCCAAACCAAGAGAGTCCAAGAAAGGGACTGGTTTGAGCCAATCCTAATATATCTATTTTTTCTAGTTTGCTGGTGATCTATCCGGACTCTGATTTGGTAAAAAAAAAAGTGGTACACATTCCACTATAATTTGTTTTTGAGAGTTTAATGTCTGGGCAGCATCAGTGGCAATTTCCTGACAGCAGTGGATGTGAGTAATACAATCACATGGGCAATTTAGAATCTATAATACACCTATCAGCATGGCTTTGGAATGTGGGAGGAAACTGGAGTACCTGCTGGAAACCCCATGCAGGCACAGGGCAAACCTGCAGCCTCCACACAGAAAGGACCTTTGTTCCCCCCACCTGGGACTCGCGCCCCCGTGCCACCCCACTACTCGTTCTTTAATTCAGCATGTGTTCTAGTATTACAATTTTCAGGTGTTTTATTATCCCGTGGAGTTCTGAATGGATTAGTGTTCTGGTTTTTGGTTAAGTTATAGACTTCATGAGTTTGACCTGCTGTACATCATATTAGATCCCATGTTACTGAATGCTCCTCCCTCTCCGTGTTAAGTGGGGTTGGGGTTTAAGTCAGGTGACTGTAAAGGGTCGTCAATACAGTCAGCACTCATTGATCTCCTCATCATTAATATTCCTGTTACGTTCTGTATTTCTGTTCTGGTGTATTATTATTATTATTATTATTATTATTATTATTGTTGTTGTTGTTGTTGTTGTTGTTGTTGTTGTTGTTGTTGTTGTTGTTGTTGTTGTTGTTATTATTTGCCCAGTGCCCGAAACGTTCTCCCCTGGATGGGCATGGGGAACCCCCCCGCGACCCTAATAGAGGATAAAGCAGAAGATAATGGATGGATGGATAATAATAATAATAATAATAATAATAATAATAAGGGCGGCACGGTGGCTTAGTGGTTGGCATGTTCTCCTCTCAGCACTAGGGATTCCCGGTTCGAAACCCCATCTGGGTGGAGTTTCCATGTCCTCCCTGTGTCTGCGTGGGTTTCCTCTGGGTTCTCCGGTTTCCTCCCACAGTCCAAAAACATGGATCAAGTCAATTAAATTCTCCAAATTGCCCCATATAGAGTGTGTCTTCTGTGTGAGTGAGTGTGTGTCCAGTGATAGATTGGCATCCTGTCCTGGGTCTATCTGCCCAGCGCCCGAGACGTTCTCCCCTGGATGGGCATGGGGAACCCCCCCCCCCCCCCCCAGAATACACCAGAACAGAACTACAGAACCCAGTACAAAGCAAACAGGAACATTAATGACGAGGAGATCATTGAGCGCTGACGTAATGACGACCCTTTATGGACGCTCCTTCCCATTTCCGATCGTTGGCTGGTCCTGGACCTGGACTTTGAAAAACACTGATACTGAGTACGGAGCCGGAGTCGGCGCAGCCCCTGCTGGAAGCGCGACATCCCCATCATTTCACTGCTTTCATCTGAAAGGAATCAAATCCACACCCTGGCAGTCGGTGTTCTCGACGCCGTCAGTGGGCACCGCGACGGTCTGTTGAGTATTACTGAAAGTTTAGATAATTGATAAACTCGAGGCGCCGCAGCCGTCTAATAATAAAGCCTGGGATAAATCCTGCCGGGCGGACTGATTAAGACGTTCCCAGCCTGCACATCGTCTCTCCGGGGCACGCCGAGTCACTTCTGTATGGATTAGAAGTGCTGTGCTTCTGTGTGCACACACAACGTATGGATTAGAGGTACAGCTATTATTTGGGGACGGACCAGCTGTCTGCGGAGAGCTGCGTGTCTGTGCCAGACGGCCCTTTACATCTGCCTGTACATCTCCAACCAGAGGATGTGTGGATAGAACATAAAAGACATGGGCATCCTGCCAGTCTCGTCTCCCTTCACCCCCCCCCCACCCCCACGCTTTTCTTTTCATCATCCTGTCACTCGTTCCTCAGTTCATGAGGCTCATAATATCTGTCCATGGCTGATTACCCAGCTATTCCTGTTTTATTTGACTGTCTTGTACATTGTCCTGTGTCCTGTGTCCCGTGTCACATTTAATAAATGAGTCCCGCTCATAAATACAAGAATATTACAATTTTTAGGTTTAAATCTTAGCATTCACTAAAGGAAATTATTTTCTATCCTGCTTTCTTTATTATTCATCCAGCCATTATCTGCCACTTTAACCTGTTCTAGGTTCCTCATGCCCAATCAGGGGAGAACGTTTTGGCCGCTGGGCAGATACACCCAGGACAGGGCGTCTATCTATTCCTAAGCACATGCCGACTCACACACACACTACATAGGGGCAATTTATCCATCCATCCATTATCTTCCGCTTTATCCTCTATTAGGGTTGTGGGAGGGGTTCCCCATGCCCATCCAGGAGAGAACGTTTTGGGCTCTGGGCAGATACACCCAGGACAGGGTGAAATCACTGGGCACACACTCACTCACACAAACACACTCTATATGGGGCAATTCCGTTGACTTGATCCATGTTTTTGGACTGTGGGAGGAAACCGGAGAACCCGGAGGAAGCCCACGCGGACACGGAGAGGAAATGGAAACTCCACCCAGATGGGGATTCGAACCGGGAATCCCTAGTGCTGAGAGGAGAACATGCTAAGCCACTAAGTAGGGGCAATTTGGAGCTGCCAAGATATTTTGAATCCATGTTTTTGGACTGTGGGAGGAAACCGGAGAACCCGGAGGAAACCCACGCAGACACGGGGAGAACATGGAAACTCCCCCAGATTGGGAACTACTGAGTGGCGGAAGAGCTGACCACTACACCATCGTACTGCCCTTTTTCATTCATTCATTATCTCCCGCTTATCCTCTATTAGGGTCACGGTGGGGTTCCCCATGCCCATCCAGGGGAGAACGTCTCGGGCGCTGGGCAGATAGACCCAGGACAGGGCGCCATTCCATCGCTGGGCACACACTCACTCACACAGAAACACTCTATATGGGGCAATTTTGAGAATTCAATTAACTTGATCCATGTTTTGGACTGTGGGAGGAAACCGGAGAACCCGGAGGAAACCCACGCAGACACGGGGAGAACATGGAAACTCCACCCAGATGGGGATTCGAACCGGGAATCCCTAGTGCTGAGAGGAGAACATGCTAAACACTAAGCCACCGTGCCGCTCCGCCCTTTTTATTATTCATTATTATTTAAGCAGTTTGATTACATTTCATCTGTTTTTCTTTTAATACAAAGAGCATTTAATACAATAAGCGGGACGGGGGGGACGGGGGGGGGGGCATACGTTATAATTTAGATAACTATTAAGAGTAATGGTTAAGGATCACTCGAGGGCCCCGCTTTAATCCACTACACTACGGTGAGAGGCTTGTAATTGGATTCTCGTTATGGTGCCACCTATTTTGCCAGATGCTTAGAGGCCGAATTGTCCAAATCGCTGCTGTGACAGCAACACCTACTGGTGGTTCAAGGCCCCAGCACGGGAGATGAAGTACTGAAAAAAAGCTGGAGGGCAGTTCTCCTGTGAGTCTGTTGGCTTCTTGCTGCTGGGTTGGGGGAAAGGTTTGGCTGGCGTTCGGTTTGTGAGTTACTAAGGGAAAGCGACAGCCCTTATTTGGACCGAGTGCAAACGCAATGCAGAACACGAATCATCATCAAAAAGGGCGTTGATATCCTGCGACATAAATAAAGAATTGATCTGTATCGGTATAGAAGACTTAATAGTTGTTTACTTACAGACTGTGATCCATTTGTTTTTCTACAGACTGTGTTAGTCCTGGCACGGTGGCTTAGTGGTTTAGCATGTTCTCCTCTCAGCACTAGGAATTCCCGGTTCGAATCTCCATCTGGGTGGAGTTTCCATGTTCTCCCCGTGTCCACGTGGGTTTCCTCCAGGTTCTCCGGTTTCCTCCCACAGTCCAAAAACATGGATCAAGTTAATTGAGTTCTCCAAACTGCCCCATATAGAGTGTGTCTGTGTGAGTGAGTGTGTGTCCAGTGATGGATTGGCGCCCTGTCCTGGGTCTATCTGCCCAGCGCCCGAGATGTTCACCCCTGGATGGGCATGGGGAACCCCCCCCCCCCGTGACCCTAATAGAGGATAAAGCAGGAGATAATGAATTAATGAATGTGTTATTCCTTGTGCTGTAGTAGTCAATGTTAAGTGTGTTAAATGTGTAAGTGTGTGTTGTTATGGGATGGATCACACACAGGTGCTGCTGGAGGTTTCAAACTGTGACGGTTAGGGGACTAAGAAAGTATGTAGATAAACAGATGGACTACAGATTGTAACTACTGAACTACATAGAACTGCATATACAGTACCATCCATCCATCCATTATCTTGGATAATGGATATCTTGTGGGGGGGGGTCTTGGGTGCTGGGCAGATAGACCCAGGACAGGACGCCAATCTACCACTGGGCACCCACTCACTCATTCAGACACACTCTATATGGGGCAATTTGGAGAACTCAATTGACCTTGATCCATGTTTTTGGACTGTGGGAGGAAACCGGAGAACCCGGAGGAAACCCACGCAGACACGGGGAGAACATGGAAACTCCATCCAGATTGGGATTCGAACCACTTGCAAACCACTAAGCCACCGTGCCCTATACAGTACCAGTCCAAAAAAAAATCCGTTCTCTATTTCTTTGTAGTTCTCCAATTCCAGACTGTAGTCCATCTGTGTTCTTTGTTGTTGTTAGTCCCTGTTGGTTCTCTGTTCTCTGTTGGTCAGGAGCATCACAGAACAGGTATCATTTGGGTGGTGGATTGTTTATGGTCAGTTCTGCAGTGACACTGATGTGGTGAGGGGGTTTTAGTGCAGCAGTGTTGCTGGAGGTTCAGTTCTCCACCTCAGTCACACTGCTGGGATAGGACTAATGCCCCCACCCAATAACCCCTGCTCTGTGGTGGTACTATTGGGGTTCTGAGCATTAGAACAGAGGACACAGTATGTACTGTAGAACACACACTGATTAGAATTATGAAACTGATAACATTGATTATAAGTGGGGCAAAAAGGGACTTTTGAATGATACAGTAAAATCAAAACCAGTAGGTAAAATAAAGTGCTCGGGTTTCTTGCTGATTTGTAGTTTAATGTGAAACATAACAGCCATATTTCCAAATGAGAAAATTCACTTCATATCAATTTTAAGCTTCTACTTTGGACTTTTGCATCAAGAAAACACCTTTGAAATCTTTCTTTTGGACGTTAATGACTTTAGTTAGATATCGCCGGCGTGCTGTGCATATGGTGTAAACATCGTGGTAAGCTGTAATGACCCTCAGGCCTTGTAGCTGAGCTTATTTACGCGCATCGCCGTCTTTTTTCCCCACTTTCTCTCTCTTTTTGTTCCCTTTAAACCTTTAATCCAGGCCCTACAGCTTTCTCCCCTCCCCCATTTGTGTCTGTGCTGGGTGTGTTGTTGGCAGGCAGTGGGCACAGACTGGCACACAGATGGGCAGCAGGCAGTGCAGGGCAGATTTCAGCACACCTGCTCCTTATTGGCATGACCCAGGCCAAAAACACACACGGGCACACATACACAATACACAGCATCACATGCGCTGACACAGATGCAGAATCAAAGGCACATTCAGATGGGCACAGTCCCGTCGGAACAATCGGCATTCATGTAGAAACAGGTCTGGACGAGCCTTTTATTCCGACGTCTAAATGAAACGTTCTTGCTTTGTGAGTGCGGGGTTTTATAGTCGCGCATACATACGATAACCATTTAATCAGAATTAATTAATACTTTAATCAAAGGCTTGGGGAGTTCGTCTGCACACACCAGGGTTTTATTGCTGGAGCAGCAGAAGGAGGTCTTTCCGTATTTGGTGTTACAAGGTTGCAAGCCTGTAATTCTAAGACTTTAGTTAGAACTTAATTCCGACTTTTGGTTCTATTTAGTCTGTTCTGTATGGAACCATCTCACCAGCGAAGAAACGTGAGAACGCGGTAGAACATTTATTATAATCATGTACCATTAATGGAAATATAAGTGATACAGTGATCTATTTTGGATCTATGATCAGTGATCTATTTATATATATATATATATATATATATATATATATATATATATATATATATATATATATATAAATCCATCCATCCATCATCTTCTGCTTTATCCTCTATTAGGGTCGCGGTGGGGGGGGTTCCCCATGCCCATCCAGGGGAGAACGTTTTGGGCGCTGGGCAGATACACCCAGGACAGGACACCAATCTATCACTGGGCACACACTCACTCACACACACACACACACTCTATATGGGGCAATTTGGAGAATTCAATTGACCTTGTTCCATGTTTTTTGGACTGTGGGAGGAAACCGGAGAACCCGGAGGAAACCCACGCGGACCTCATTTGTGGAACCTTTGACCTCATTGTGGAAAGTTTCTCAGAATCCAGTTGTTCCTCTGCCCCCACAAACAGAATTAAGTTTAACATATGAACATAGGTGGCTTAGTGATTGGCATGTTCTCTTCTCAGCGCTAGGGATTCCCAGTTCGAATCCCAATCTGGGTGGAGTTTCCATGTCCTCCCTGTGTCCGCGTGGGTTTCCTCCGGGTTCTCCGGTTCCCCTCCCACAGTCCAGAAACATGGATTAAGGTTAATTGAATTCTCCAAATTGCCCTATATAGAGTGTGTGTGTGTGTGTGTGTGTGAGCGAGTGTGTGCCCAGTGATGGATTGGCGTCCTGTACTGGGTGCATCTGCCCAAAACATTCTCCCCTGGATGGGCAAGTGGAATCCCCCCCCCCTCGACCCTAGTAGAGGATAAAGCTGAAGATAATGGATGGATGGACATGAACTGATTACATGTTGGATTTGCATTGTGGCCCAAACTATTTTCCAAAACATTTTGTATTAAAGCAAAGACACGGTGAATTTATTTGACTGATTTTACTTTGATAATTGACTTTAAAAGCTTGTATGATAGTAATGAAGAGTTTGGACAGTTAAAACAGTTATATCAGCTGATCGCCTCAGACAACCGTGTGAGATGGAGTTTAGTGTGTGTTCAGGAGGAGGTTCGACCCCTTTAGCTCCATATCCACTGATCTGTCTGCGTCTGCTGATGCGTTCTGAAGGCCCACATGGAACGTCCACAAAGAGCTGTGCTGCAGCGCCTCAGGTGAGGGGGCGCAGGCGAAAATCCAGTATGCGTTTATAAGATAGGAAATGTATAATGTGCTAAGCGGCGGGAAGGTGGTTATTCAAACAAAATACACCAATAAAAGAGCTCAGAGAACATCTGTGTGGGATCGCCTTGGGGATTAGAATGGCTTGGAACATTTTAAGCGCATTAAGGATTAAAAAAAAAAGGTCAGAATGTTTAGCAACATACTGATAAACCTCTTATGCAAAACCCATTTGGGGGGGGGGGGGCTGTTCTGTCTTTTTATCGTACGTGCCATGGTGAAGGTGGTTTGTGGTTTGTGAGTGTGTGTATATTCCTGGGTTTTTGATCTGCAGGCATTAGCTAAGCCACATTTCTGAAAAAGTTTGGAAGCCCTCACTCTTATTAACCAGGATGCTTATTGGAATTAGGAATTTTGGCACGATTTTGTAGGTCATGATGGTTCGGCCCCATCTAGGTGGAGTTTCCATGTTCTTCCCGTGTCCACGTGGGTTTCCTCCGGGTTCTCCGGTTTCCTCCCACAGTCCAAAAACATGGATCAAGTCAA
Organism: Corydoras maculifer; assembly: GCA_019802435.1. Taxonomy (NCBI): domain Eukaryota; kingdom Metazoa; phylum Chordata; class Actinopteri; order Siluriformes; family Callichthyidae; genus Corydoras; species Corydoras maculifer. Next base: position 716,494 of record JAFMOD010000325.1, read on the forward strand.
TTAAAATCTTCAAATTGCCCCATATAGAGTGTGTCTGTGTGAGTGAGTGTGTGCCCAGCGATGGATTGGCATCCTGTCCTGGGTCTATCTGCCCAGCGCCCGAGACGTTCTCCCCTGGATGGGCATAGGGAACCCCCCCCCCCTGACCCTAATAGAGTATAAAGCGGGAGATAATGAATGAATGAATGATGGTTCGGCAGCTCACCACCACTCCTCAGTCTATACATTTTGCACTATACGTCTTCTTCGCAAAAAAGATATTGGGGAGGAGGCAGGTTAGACAAGCATGCATCCCATTGGCCCTTGCAAAATGGGGACTGGTATTGTCCTGATGAAAGAACCACGGCTTATTTCTTGCTTGGATCCCATTTTCTTTCACCTCTGGGTTAACGGTAGCTTCACACATGCAAGTCGTGGGCACCCATGCACCCACCCCATACCATGACAGGTGTTAGTTTTTTACTCTTTCCCTAATAAGTCTCACTGAATCCAGATGTTATATATTATATTATATTATGTATTATATTTAGTGCTAGGTGGCTTAGTGGTTAGCACGTTCGCCTCTCAGCGCTAGGGATTCCCGGTTTGAATCCCCATCTGGGTGGAGTTTCCATGTTCTCCCCGTGTCTGTGTGGGTTTCCTCCGGGTTCTCCGGTTTCCTCCCACAGTCCAAAAACATGGATCAAGTTAATTGAATTCTCAAAATTGCCCCATATAGAGTGTGTGTGTGAGTGAGTGTGTGTCCAGCGATGGATTGGCGCCCTGTCCTGGGTCTATCTGCCCAGCGCCCGAGACGTTCTCCCCTGGATGGGCATGGGGAACCCCCCCCTCCACGACCCTAATAGAGGATAAGCGGGAGATAATGAATGAATGAATGAATGAATTATTTTTATAGTTAAAATATTCTGTGTTATATTTATATTTGTAGTGGTATATTATATATATTATTCATTCATTATCTTCCGCTTTATCCTCTATTAGGGTCGTGGGGGGGTTCCCTATGCCCATCCAGGGGAGAATGTCTCAGGCGCTGGGCAGATAGACCCAGGACAGGACGCCAATCTATCACTGGACACACACAGACACACTCTATATGGGGCAATTTGGAGAACTCAATTGACTTGATCCATGTTTCTGGACTGTGGGAGGAAACCAGAGAACCCAGAGGAAACCCACGCAGACACGGGGAGAACATGGAAACTCCACCCAGATGGGGATTCGAAACGGGAATCCCTAGTGCTGAGAGGCAAACGTGCTAAACACTAAGCCACCGTGCCGCCCGTGCTAACCATGTGTTTATAATTTTATTGTAAGTATTCGTTCGTAGTTCTTAATTCGTGACACTAATCGTTGAGCACTTCTGAACACACTTGTACGCATTGTAGCATGTAGCTAAGTGGAAGCGCGGTTCCCCGTTCACATTAACCATCTCCAAAACCCGGACATGTGTATCATCACTTTATTGTTCATTCATTATCTCCCGCTTTATCCTCTATTAGGGTCGCGGTGGGGTTCCCCATGCCCATCCAGGGGAGAACGTTTCGGGCGCTGGGCAGATAGACCCAGGACAGGGTGCCAATCTATCACTGGACACACTCACTCACACAGACACACTCTATATGGGGCAGTTTGGAGAATTCAATTAACTTGATTCATGTTTTTGGACTGTGGGAGGAAACCGGAGAACCCGGAGGAAACCCACGCAGACACGGGGAGAACATGGAAACTCCACCCAGATGGGGATTCGAACCGGGAATCCCTAGAGCTGAGAGGCGAACGTGCTAAACCACCAAGCCACCGTGCCGCCCTCACTTTATTGTACTGACTGAAAATCGTGTATAAGAGTGTTGTGCCACTGGTGTTTGCAAGCATTACGCTAGCATTCTTGGACTCTGTCAGTTCTAAGATGGCTGCCAAATACTAAGATGGCTGCCAGGATTCTTCAGGGTGACAGGACTGAGCGCTAGAGTAAGAGAAACGCAGCCATGAGAGAAACACTGCTCTGTTGGTTTTATAAACATTCTTATTTTCTTATTCTCAGTTTTCCCTTTTTATAAATTGAAAGCTCTTGCAGGAAGCAGCCGTAGTAGCGAGCGCTGCAGCCAATCACTTGCTTTTATTCACATTATTGCGATTGGTAAAGGTCTTGGTCAGCTGGCATTCTACAAACTTCTGATCTCCTGCAGTATTAAATTTCCATCCCTTTATGAAAGCTCTAAATAAGAATAAACACTAATGTAGCGAAAAGCTTTAATGCGCTAATAAAAAAACAAATTGCTGTTGAATATATCAAAGTTGGCGGCACGGTGGCTTAGTGGTTTAGCATGTTCTCCTCTCAGCACTAGGGATTCCCGGTTCGAATCCCCATCTGGGTGGAGTTTCCATGTTCTCCCCGTGTCTGCGTGGGTTTCCTCCGGGTTCTCCGGTTTCCTCCCACAGTCCAAAAACATGAATCAAGTTAATTGAATTCTCAAAATTGCCCCTATAGAGAGTGTCTGTGTGAGTGAGTGTGTGCCCAGCGATGGATTGGCGCCCTGTCCTGGGTGTATCTGCCCAGCACCCGAGACGTTCTCCCCTGGATGGGCATGGGGAACCCCACCACGACCCTAATAGAGGATAAAGCGGAAGATAATGAATGAATGAATGAATATATCAAAGTTATTATTATTAATTTGGATCAATCAAAAACAGTCCGATGATGAGAAATGTGAACGCCGTTCTGCTAGATATTAAATTTTAATTTACTATTTACATTAGTCTTTTATGATTTTTTATTATTTATTTTAATGAATAATATAAAATAAGGGCGGCACGGTGGCTTAGTGGTTGGCATGTTCTCCTCTCAGCGCTAGGGATTCCCGGTTCGAATCCCCATCTGGGTGGAGTTTCTATGTTCTCCCCGTGTCCGTGTGGGTTTCCTCCGGGTTCTCCGGTTTCCTCCCACAGTCCAAAAAACATGGATCAAGTCAATTTGAATTCTCCAAATTGCCCCATATAGAGTGTGTGTGTGAGTGAGTGTGTGTCCAGTGATAGATTGGTGTCCTGTCCTGAGTGTATCTGCCCAGCGCCCGAAACGTTCTACCCTGGATGGGCATGGGGAACCCCCCCGCGACCCTAATATAGGATGAAGCGGAAGATAATGAATGAATGAATGAATGAATGGGCAGCAGGGTGGCTTTAGTGGTTAGCATGTTCTCCTCTCAGTGCTGGGGGTTCCATGTTTTCCCCGTGTCCGTGTGGGTTTCCTCCGGGTTCTCCGGTTTCCTCCCACAGTCCAAAAACATGGATCAAGTCAATTGAGTTCTCCAAATTGCCCCATATAGAGTGTGTTTGTGTGAGTGAGTGTGTGCCCAGTGATAGATTGGTGTCCTGTCCTGGGTCTATCTGCCCAGCGCCTAAAACGTTCTCCCCTGGATGGGCATGGGGAACCCATATTTATTTATATATATATATATATATATATATATATATATATATATATATATATATATATATATATATATATGTGTGTGTGTGTGTGTGTGTGTGTGTGTGTGTGTGTGTGTGTGTGTGTTGTCAGTATTAAACACTACATTTACTCTCTATATAATGTGTTTTTGGTTTGTGTTTTGGAGTCTCCAGAACAATTAACATTGGTTTAAATGGAAACAGGTGCTTTAGTTTTCAGCAATTTCGGATTTCAACGATTGTTTGCAGACGCATTAGCAACGAAAACAGAGTTTCCACTGTTCTTACGTCTTTGGCACCCTTCACATGTTTATATGCTCCTTACAAACACCAAGAAGCGGCTTTATTTCAGCGATCTGTACTAAACCATCAACCTTGAACTCTGCAGCTTGATTTGTGGTGGGTGTTTTGCAGTAGGGGCGGCACGGTGGCTTAGTGGTTAGCACATTCGCCTCTCAACACTAGGGATTCCCGGTTCGAATCCCAATCTCCCCGTGTCCGGCGTGGGTTTCCTCCGGGTTCTCCGCTTTCCTCCCACAGTCCAAAAACATGGATCAAGTCAATTGAGTTTTCCAAATTGCCCCATATAGAGTGTGTTTGAGTGAGTGAGTGTGTGCCCAGCGATGGATTGGTGCCCTGTCTTGGGTGTATCTGCCCAGCGCCCGAAACGTTCTCCCCTGGATGGGCATGGGGACCCCCCCCCCCTGTGACCCTAATAGAGGATAAAGCAGAAGATAATGGTTGGATGGATGTTTTGTAGTGGATATTGGTACAAAGACATATCAGTCGCTGCAAACAGGGCGGCGGGTCAAGTTTAGAGTTCTGACATACTGTCCATGGATGAAGGCAAACAAAAGGCAAATCGTGTTTTTAATACAACCCTGGATTCAAATTCTGGAATAATAACAGGAATTCTACCGAATACGTTCTGCAGACTCGCACCGGCGACCTTCAGAAACCCAAATACACGTCGTGAAAAATAAACTCCACACATCTGCTTAACATCCGGTTCTGTCATTTTTAAAACGCTGGTTAGGGGCCCTGAGTGGGGCAACTGAAAAAGCGTTTACCCCAGCGTCCGGTGATCGCTGGTTTGAATCCTGATGCTGCTGCTGTTGATGATGATGATGATGACGATGATGTCACAGTCAGCCGTTGCCTTTCATGTCAACGGTCTGTTTTATGCTCTTAACAACTCATTTCCCGTGTCATCACGCATTAGGGGCGATGTGGTGAAGCAATGCCGGCCCGACTCCCCTCAGCCTGTGTGAAGTTATTTGTTTATCTCTTGGTTAAATTTCCTTTTTCTCGTTTCTTTGCAGAATCTGGACAGTCAGAAAACTCCAACCAGCAAGGAGAAGCAGATGTCAAGCCTCCGCCCAATGGTGAGATTAGAACCGATGCACTCTGCCCAAACCAGAACAATTATATTTACCTTTAGTCATTTAGCAGAGGCTTTTATCCAGAGTGATTTACAAGGAGTCCAACCAGGGTGGACCTGGGATTTGAACCGACAACCTTTAGATTGATAGCCCAATCACCAGAACTGCTGATCTCCCCTGATCCCCTGACATCCCTGATGTTTTTTTTCAATAAATTATATATATATATATATATACGGCGGCACGGTGGCTTAGTGGTTTAGCACGTTCGCCTCTCAGCACTAAGGATTCCCGGTTCGAATCCCCATCTGGGTGGAGTTTCCATGTTCTCTCCGTGTCTGTGTGGGTTTCCTCTGGGTTCTCCGGTTTCCTCCCACAGTCCAAAAAACATGGGTCAAGTCAATTGAGTTCTCCAAATTGCCCCATATAGAATGTGTCTGTGTGAGTGAGTGTGTGCCCAGCGATAGATTGGCGCCCTGTCCTGGGTTTATCTGCCCAGCGCCCGAGACGTTCTCCCCTGGATGGGCATGGGGAACCCCACCGCGACCCTAATAGAGGATAAGCGGGAGATAATATATGAATATATATATATGCCCATCAAGGGGATGCGTTTCATGCACTGAGCAAATACATCCTGGACAGGGTGCCAATCTATCACTGGGTGCACACTCACACAAACACACTCTATATGGGGCAATTTGGAGAATTTAATTGACCTTGACCAATGTTTTTGGACCCACACAGTTACAGGGAGAACATGCAAACTCCACCAAGCTTGAGATTCGAACTGGGAATCCCTAGTGCTGAGAGGCATAGTGTTAACCTCTAAGACACCATATTGCCCTTATATACAGTGAGTTGCAAAAGTATTCATATCCCTTGAACTTTTCCATATTTTGTCACATTACAACCACAAACATAAATATATTTCACTGGAATTTAATGTGAAAGACCAACACAAAGTGGTATACAATTGTGAAGTGGAATGAAAGTTATACATGAATCAACAATTTTTTTACAAATAAAAAACTGAAAAGTGCGATGTGCAAAATTATTCAGCCCCCCTGTGTCAATACTTTGTGGAACCACCTTTTGCTGCAATTACAGCTGCAAGT
>JAFMOD010000325.1:738673-754264 GCA_019802435.1 Corydoras maculifer
GTGTGTGTGTGTATGATGTGTGTATATATGTGTGTGTGTGTGTGTGTGTGTGTGTATGTATAAAAGGAAGAAACGTGGCCTTCTAATTTCCCATGCTGTTGTTCTACATCTCCGCTTTCCTCTGTTGGCCATCTTGTTAGTGTGCCGAGGCTCGAAGGTCACCGGATCATTTGATTGGCTGCCAGTCGGCCGCTCGGTTCTGCCAGGAAGCGGACAGAGAAGGAGAAATAACAAATGAAAGGCGCACGCCGTCGCGTATGTGTAGACAGGAACAAGAAGATCATAGACGCTTCTGTCCACCCCGAAGCCTTTTATTTGACATCTGTTTCCGGTTTCTGCTGGAGACAGGAATAATTAAATGGGCATCATGGGCAACGCGCTTCCAATTCAGCTGCCCGGGCGCCTGATGACGTCCCACACATTTACGTTCCGTTGACTAAAGATGCGAAAAGAACCTGCAGTCTGTTAGTTATTCTGTCGCGTGAACCTTAATTTAACAGACGACAGGACAAAGATGAAGGTTAAGACCTCATCTCATCATCGCAGACGAGGGACGAGGGTCATGAAGGGGTCCAGGGAAACGTTTTGGGCACGAATGGACACACCCAGCACACACTTACTCATACATACACATTATAATTCACCTTAAATCCACCTTTAATTCAAAGTCCAGGTAGCTTCACCGCTTAAATAGCAACCCGCCAAAGTCAGAGCACCATCTGGTTCTTAAAGGGAATGGCAAGTGACACTCTGATTGGTTTACTGCACGTTACACATAACAGATATAGAAAGAGCTTTCTAAAGAATATTTCAGGCCCTTGCTGTGAGCGCTGGGACACGATCAGACTCAAACAAACGGGCCTTCCCCAAATTGTTTCCTCCATGTTGCGTACAGCTGCCCAAAAGCTGTCCATGTTTTTTAATTTCATGTAATTCAAATGTTATATATACATATATATATATTGATTTATTATCTTCCGCTTTATCTTCTACTAGGGTCATGGGGGGGGGGGGGTTCCCCATGCCCATCCAGAGAAGAACGTCTCGGGCGCTGGGCGGATACACCCAGGACAGGACGCCAATCTATCTCTGGGCACACATTCACTCTTATGGGGCAATTTGTAGAACTCAATTGACTTGATCCATGTTTTTTGGACTGTGGGAGGAAACCGAAGAACCCGGAGGAAACCCACGTGGACACGGGGATAACATGGAAACTCCACCCAGATTGGGATGCGAACCGGGAATCCCTAGTGCTGAGAGGAGAACATGCCAACCACTAAGCCACCGTGCCGCACTTATGTATGTTATGAATATATAGTGGTTAGTATGTCAACCAGCTCAGTACTGTGGTGTCCAGGTTTGAATCCCGATCTGGGTGGAGTTTCCATGTGCTCCCCGTGTCCATGTGAGTTTTCACCAAGTTCTGCAATTTCCCCCCACAGTCCAAAAACATGGATTCTGCTCTAAATTGCCCCTATTTAAATTGCCCCTACATAGTGTATGTGTCTGTGTCGGTGTGAGTGAGTCTGTGCGCAGTAGTGGATTGGCACCCTGTCCTGGGTGTATCTGCCCAGCACCCCTGCGTGGGAATGGGGAGAACCCCCCCGACCCTAGAAAAGGATTAAGCAGAAGATAATGAGATAAAATATTTATAACATTAAATGATGTCATGGGTTGATGGGTCTGAGAGTGTAAGAGCTCTGGAGTTTTGTTATGCCACCTGGTGGACAAACTGTATATTGAAACTCCATCATTCGTCTTTTCATCATGTATCAGCTGTTGTAATTTGGGGGTTGGATCGACTTGCAGTGGGATATGATATCAGTAGGACAGTAATAACGACGGCTCATAACTAAAGTCATTTATTATCTTTTAATTTGACGACCGTAAGCCGAATGCTGACTGACGAATCGGCACCTCGCCCTGTGTGCTGGACCCCTGAGGTTTCCCGAACACTTTGTCCAAATTGTGACCGCGTAGCCCCCTCTCACGGCCTTAAAGACGTCCTCCCCTGATTCTTTTAATGATGGAAACCCCAAGAGTCTTTAAATGTCTGTTTGAATTACTGTATATCAGCATAGTTCAGCCACAAGAAACCTCGATCATAAAACACGTTTTTATCCCGTCGCTCTGACACATTTGGCGGCGTCTCTGGGTCATTGGTGAACCCAGCCTATACTTAGCCTGCTTGTTTGTGCCAAGCTCTGGAACAGCTCATCCATTCGAGCTCGGGGCCTGCGGCTTTTGGAAGGACTTTTATAGAAGCAGGAGGACACGGTAATGTTTTGTTACATGTCGGCAGCATGTGACGTCACCTCCTCGCTCGCCCGGATTTCAAAACCTTATTTACAGGCTTTCACACATTTCTGAAAACCAAACTTTCCTCATTTTTTTTTTCCTGTGGCCAGCTCAGACCGGTCTCATAGAGAGAAACTTATCTAAGGAAGTAAAAACTCACCACCTCTAGGCGTTTCGTGATGCTCATTACGATCATACACCCCGCCAACGTCTATTTTCACGCCTTCCTCCTGCGTGGTTTGAATAGCAACCCTGCTTGTGAATATATCACCCCTGATGGGCGTGGCCGTCTCGAAACGAGGTGTGTTCAGGTACATTTCTGTCATGTTGCTCATTTACACTCACATGGAGAACCTCATGGAGCAGCGCATTGAGTCCAGGTAGCTGCACCATGAAAATAGCAACCCGCCAATGTCAGAGTGCCACCTGGTTTTGAAGGAGAACGACATGTGACGCTGATTTGGTTCGTTCACGTGGCACGTTATGCCAGAGCACACTCATGAATAATTAAAATGATCACTACATGTGTGTTTCTTGATGCGCAGGGCGTACTCAAGCAAGCTGGCCAATTGACGGCTCGCCTAGAACCCCTTTGGGTTTTTAAGCACACGTGCCCAGCGCGGCGGGCAGCCCTGTACACGGCGGCCAGGAAGCAATTAGTGTTAGGTGCCTCTCCCAAGGGCTCTTCAGTCAAAGTACTCAGTGCAACTGGGAATCGAAACTGAGACCTTCAGGTCGCAATGCTGGCTCCTTAAACACAAGCCTACAACTGCACCAGATCAGGGAACGACAACTTTCTGTCCTTTGTGTGTGTTTCATGTTTGCACAGAGTGTGTATACGAGTGTTTGTGTGTTTGTGTGTGTATATATATATATATATAGGCGGCACGGTGGCTTAGTGGTTAGCACGTTCGCCTCTCAGCGCTAGGGATTCCCGGTTCGAATCCCCATCTGGGTGGAGTTTCCATGTTCACCCCGTGTCTGCGTGGGTTTCCTCCGGGTTCTCCGGTTTCCTCCCACAGTCCAAAAACATGGAACAAGTTAATTGAATTCTCAAAATTGCCCCCTGTAGAGTGTGTGTGTGTGAGTGAGTGTGTGCCCAGCGATGGATTGGCGCCCTGTCCTGGGTCTGTCTGCCCAGCGCCCGAGACGTTCTCCCCTGGATGGGCATGGGGAACCCCACCACGACCCTAATAGAGGATAAGCGGAAGATAATGAATGAATGAATGAATGAATATATATATATATAATAAATATATGTTTGTATATGTGTGTGTGTGTGTGTATATATATATATATGTATGTGTGTGTATGTATGTTAGTATGTATGTATTTATGTATGTGTATGTGTGTGTGTACGTATGTATGTATGAATGTGTGTGTGTAGTGTGTGTATGTGCATATATATATGTGTGTGTGTGTGTGTGTTGTGGAGCAGTAAAGCAGACATTAAGACAGACAGATTAAGCTCTTATATACAGTATATATCTAGCCCCGGCATCCTCACAGCTATTTTTCTTGACACCAGTCTTTATTCAAGAGCGCCCCCCACTGTTCCCTTTTTTTTTTTTCCTCCCCGACTGCAGCTCCGATGAGGTGATGTTTTTCGCTCCACCTGAAGCATACAGATGGAGCCGATGTGCCAACTCAGAGCCTGTTTCATTAAAACAACCTATCTCTCTTTTGCCATTCTGTTGATCCCGTCTTTTTACCAGGACTCACGTCGCCTGGTTCCCTTAAGAAGCCGGGGAAATTCGATTTCAGCGCTTTGTCCGGCCAGACGAGGTCTGCCCGCACGCCGTTCACCCACCACCCACTGCCCATGCTGGCAGGAGTGCGACCAGGTGAGAACTCAGAGCCCCTAAACCCCCACCCATCCCCAACACTACCCACCCTCACCCTCCCGCTTCCCCCAGAGTCACATCCAATGCTGGCCAGCCGTGCTTTAGCCAGCAGGGTGAGGCCGTGGGTTGCACTAGCCCTCGTGGGTCGCAGTCAGTTTTGGGGGATATGTGTTGGGGGGTCACTTATCCCTTTCAGTGGCTTAATTCCGGCTAGACTGTCTGTCTGTCTGTCTGCTTGCCTGTGGTTGGAAACTACATTTTGAAACCCCTCTGATGTGAGGGTGCAGCTGTACACGTCCCAGTCTGCTTTGAGGTCGGAGTACCAATACATGTCTTCTGAAACAGCAACATTTGCTAATTTCTAATCATCCAATCGGCACAATGAGGGCAGAATGGTGGGGCCGTGGTTAGTACATCCGCCTCTCAGCGCTGGAGTTCCAGGTTTATATCATGATCCGGGTGGAGTTTCCATGTCCTCCCCGTGTCTGCGTGGAATTTTTTGCGGGTTCTTCCGGTTTGGTTCCGCACTACAAAAATATGCCTGGTCAGGTGAATTGGCTGCTTTAAATTGCACCTATATATTGTGTGTGCGAATGTGTGCCCAGTGATGGATTGGCGTCCTGTCCAGGGTGTATCTGTAGGCTAAGGTGACACCCCCCCAACAAACCTAGTAGAAGGTAACGTGTTGTATTTCAAAAAACTTGCAAATGTTTAAAAGAACATCCAGCACTTCGAACAAAAGCTTAGTTGTATCTAATACACCTTTAAGTTCTGTGGTTCCAAGTAATCAAAATCAGGTTGCCCCTACACTCACATGCCCATCCAGGGGAGAAAGTTATAGGCGCTGGGCAGACAGGACAGGGTGCCAATCTATCACTGGGCTCATGAACACTTACACTTACACACACATTACACAGGGGCAATTTATATAGGAGCAATTTAGAGAAGCTTATTCACCTTGAATTTTTGGACTGCGGAAGGAAACCGGAAAACCTGGAGAAAACACACACGGATTTGTATTGGAACGTGGTAAGCACTACGCCCCTGTGCTGCTACCCCTGTCCCTTTAGGGGCCCCTGTCATGTGGGCATCGTGGTCATGTGATGTATCGCAGAACACATCGCAACTTTCAAAATCCTAAAATAACAACTTGCAAACCAAGAAACAATCCCGTTGAAGACCATGCGTTCTTTATTCTGGCAGTTTGCTTGGTGAGTGATACCCCCTGATTAAACAGCCGTCTTCTGAAACCACTTCTGTGGCACCGAGGCTGGTTAAGTCGCTTTGCAAGTGCAGGGATAGGCTCCTCCTCCGCTGCCTGACTTTGTTGCTCTCTCTGAGGTATTCGGTTGCACTCCGTTCTCAGCGGCCGTGCCGCAGACCGTCTCGTTTTTGTACGTCGGCCATGCCTCGTTTTTGTCTCCCCCCGATTGTGTTGCATCTGCCGTCGTACTGCACCAGAGGCTGCGAACATTGTGCCACCCTCACCAGTACGTTTGGCCTTTGCCCAATCCCTAATGGGATTAAAGCAGGGAGAAAGAGGGCCGGCGAGACGACACCGAGCAGACTGCCGTATGGGGGATGATGGAAGCAGTACAGTCTTTGGCTGCCCTCGTCTCAAAATGCTGGGGCACTTGGCAGGCTCGCTCAGGCAGCTGGACTGCCTGGTGGGATGGGCAAAAAGAGCTTGGCACATCTGAGCCGGGGGCAAGAGTTCATCCTTAACATACCCGACAGGATGTAGAAAAACCCCGGATTTACCAAAGAAAGGGAAAACATCGACTTTTGGTCTCACGCTCGCATTTCTTTCGATTTCTCTCAAAATCGGTGTCTAAAAATTCAAGTGCCTGCATTATGATAAGTATTCTATGATGTTTAAATGGCAGCTTAGTGGTTGGCATGTTCTCCTCCCAGCACTAGGGATTCCCGGTTCGAATCCCCATCTGGGTGGAGTTACCCTGTCCTCCCCGTGTCCGCGTGGGTTTCCTCCAGGTTCTCCGGTTTCCTCCCACAGTCCAAAAACATGGATCAAGTCAATAAAGTTCTCCAAATTGCCCCATATAGAGTGTGTGTGTGAGTGAGTGTGTGTCCAGTGATAGATTGGTGTCCTGTCCTGGGTTTATCTGCCCAGCGCCCGAAACGTTCTCCCCTGGATGGGCATTATAGAGGATGAAGGGGAAGATAATGAATGAATGAATAAATGGCAGCTTGCTTTTGGAAACACACTTAAGGTGTGTGTGAGTGTGAGTGAGGATAACCTATTATATTGTAATATAATATTACAATATCTGTCCGTAAGGCAGAATTACTAAGCAGTTTTAAGAAACTACTGAAGACCTGATCTCTTTAACAAATACCTGTTGTGAAAAAAAAAAAAAAAGGCGAGAGGGGGCAACATCCAATAACAATCAGGTTTGATGATTTTACAGTATAGTTGGTTTTATGCATAACTTCTGACTTGTAAGGTTCTAATTTGTAAGTCGCTTTGGATAAAAGTGTCTGCTAAATGACTAAATGTAAATGTAATGTCTAAATGTATGTAATATACACTATGCTTCAGTCATTTCCATGGCAACAGCATCTACTTATGAACCTGATTGAAGAAATATAGGATAAAATGAAACTGTACTTTGGCTCATGTTTTGTGAGATCACAATGCCTTGAGCCTATCCCGTCAGTAACCCGTGTTCTGTGTGCATTTCTCTGCAGGGAGTCCTCGTGCCTCAGCCTCCTCACTGCCCTTCCCCTCCCCCTCCATCATTCAGCAATCGAGCCCATACTTCACTCATCCCACCATACGCTACCATCATCATCCAGGGCAGGACCCACTCAAGGAGTTTGTGCAGTTCGTGTGTGCTGATGGGTCAGGCCAGACCGGAGGCCAGGTAAGTCCGGATTAAATCAACGATTGATTGATTGATCGATTGATTGATTTCTAATACACGGGTCTGTGTTAATAAATGTTTTAACTATGGGATGATTTGGCTGAAGGTGAGGAGAAATCTTTAATCACTGACCATCATTACCAAGCGCTCAGTATTTGTCCGTTTAACGATTCCATATAGATGGACTTTGTAGTTTTTTAAATTGCAGACTGTAGTCCATCTGTTTTCAAACACTGTAGTGCCGAACATGCTCAGCCACCTGCAGCGTTCTGTGAGCACTGATGAATACAAACAGATGAGCTGCTGTCAGTGTCTGAGAATCATCCACCACCCAAGTACAGTACAGTACCAGTCAAAAGTTTGGACATGCCCACTTATTGTCCTCTTCCTGTGCGGATGGACTTTGTAGTTCTCCAATTCCATTCTGTAGTCCATCTGTGTGTGTTCTACAGTACAAACTGTGTACTCTGTTCTAATGCTCAGAACCCCAATAGTACCACCACAGAGCAGGGGTTATTGGGTAGGGGCATTAGTCCTATCCCAGCAGTGTGACTGAGGTGGAGAACTGAACCTCCAGCAGCACTGCTGCTCTAAAACCCCCTCACCACATCAGTGTCACTGCAGAACTGACCATAAACAATCCACCACCCAAATGATACCTGTTCTGTGATGCTCCTGACCAACAGAGAACAGAGAACCAACAGGGACTAACAACAACAAAGAACACAGATGGACTACAGTCTGTAACTGTAAAACCACAAAGTCCACCTATGTGGTAAGTGGAGGAAATGGAGGATGGAGCCAGAAGAGGGCGTGTCCTGATGGACGGTTGTCACTCTGTTTAAAACTGTGGGTGTACTATACTGTTTAGGTTCTAATGCCAGAGTCTGATGTTTGTTTTTAAACAACTTTTTTTTTTATCCAATGCACTGAATGAATATTCATACCTCAAACCCCCATTTTTTTGAACATTAACCTTGTTCATGCTCGATGATGGCACATTTCTTCCCGCAGAAATGGTCAGTCTTATAAATTCCTGTCTTACCTTCTCATCAATGCCAATGTGGGTTTGGGTCCAGAGTGCAAACCAGCAAACCTCGAAGACTGACGAGTTTGTCATTATCTATCATGAGCTCCATCCGTCGCTCCTCTATCCACCCGCTAATTCACTCCACCTGCACCACACCATGCTCCATGTACATCATGCCATTATCGGTTGGTCTGCATTTGCCATCAGCCCTAGTTGTGTCGTGCGCGTGATTTTGTTTCTTGGGTTGGGTTTTTTCGTGCTGGACATCATCATTATTGTGCAGACGTCTTTTTTTTTCCTGTTAAAAAGCCTTTCCTGTCGCACTGAGATGTAGACAGGCAGTTATACACACATACATCATATACTCCATCTTTTTGTTGGTTTCCGTCCCCCCCCCGCGTCTCTTGGCATCTTATTGACATATTTATTGGCGCCAACCAGCATCATCTCGCCATTGTGGTCTTGTTGTGTTACGGGGTGTCGGGTGGCATCGGCACTCCTCACCCTGTCTGTGTTGTCCGCAGCCGAACGGGAGTGGTCAGAGCAAAATGCCCGGCTCCTTCTTGCTGCCTCCGCCGCCCCCTGTGGCGCGTCCAGTGCCCCTTCCCATGCCCGACTCTAAACCCAGCAGCATGCCCCTCGATGGTGGACTCACCTCACCCGCATCTCCGTGTAAGTGACCCCACCCTGCCCGTCTCAATAAATCCATCCAAGGACTCAATTGCAATTGGGACCAGTCGTTCGATATCCCTGAAATGCCCCCCCCCCCTCCCACCAAATCACAGTGTCACCCAAGAGAATTCCTTCAACTCTTCCTTTTGCCCTTTTTCAGACATTACTCCTAATCTGCCCCACAGTCCCGATTGGTCCTCGGTGGCTAGAATTAGTCGAACCCAACAAATGGAACTCAGAATTGTCATATGGATCAGTTAGCGATATGACTTCACCCATGCTGTATTTTGCAGGGAGCTAGTTTTGATCTTAATGAGGCCGCATCTTACAGAGGTTTCATCAGGGTTGTGTTTCCTGGCTGCAAAACAACGAAAGGTGCAAATTTAGGGCAATTAATGTGGACTCAGGTCACATCCTTCATTTACACTTCCATACCCGTCACACAGATCAGGCCTGTGAGACTGATTTGAAAAGTGTTCTTGCATTTTATTTTGATGATGATTATTTATTTTATTTTTTTTACTTTTCCGTTGGCTTTGAGTTGCGTTTCGTTGGGTTTGAGCGGCGGGCGTCGAGAATGTGCTGATCAGCCAACCCCAGTTTGGATGCTGAAACCCTACATACCCCTGATCAGCAAAATGATTTTTAAAATAAAAAGCCCAGGTTTAAGGGGCACGACAGATTTGCCTTGTTGACAGGCCACCACAGGGGGGCACTGGACGGAGCACATTTGTCTTATTTATGTTTTGTTTGGATGTTCCTTCCTTCGTTCCTGAGTTCCAGTCTTATTGTCATCAGTGTCTTAGAGTCTGCCATCTGTTTACGTCTGACCTTAACGACAGCAAACCTTCCCTTCACAAACATGGAGCTTCATACGTGGAGTCCTGTCTGTATTTTTCGAAATATTTGGAACCCTCAGGTGGAGCTCGCTGGATTCCGTCTCTCTGTCAGGGGAACCAACTTGTGTTCAAGTTAAAGTTTTTTTTAATTGATTTATATAGAATTTTTCCAATAGAACATTGTGGTAAAGCAGCTTTACAGTGTGTCAAGCATGAACCCCCCAAAAAACAAGCCAAAGCAACCGCCACAGTCCTTGTGAGAACCGTCAAGGTTCCTCCTTAAGCAGCCAGGTAGCATTAACATTAACATTAAGGCTAAACTAATCTAATGCTACATGTCTTGAACCCGACTTGAAGACGTTTTTCAGGTGCTTTCGATGATTTGAAGTAGATGCTCCTGCACCTCACCCCGCTGAGACCTGCACATCGTACATGTAGCTCATGTTTAACTCTCCGCTGCTAGCGACTGGACTGCAGCTAGTACAGCTCATCAGTGTGATTTATTAACAGCGCAAGGCTAAACTAATCTAATGCTACATGTCTTGAACCCGACTTGAACACGTTTTTCAGGTGGATTTTACAATTTTAAGTAGATGATCCTGTACATGTTGCTCATGTTAAATCAGGATTATTTATTACATTTCTTCATTAATATTTATAATCTGTGATACAGCTGTGGTAGCAAGTAACCGATTAACTGTAACCGATTCAGCTAACTGGTTTAGTTTTATTCTGTTAGCTGAATCGCTAACAAACGCTAATTTACTAACATTAGCATGAGGTCATTTAGCCGATGTTTTGATCCAAACCGATTTACAAGCGGTGGCTTAGTGGTTGGCATGTTCTCCTCTCAGCTACAGATTCAGGTCCGAATCCCAATCTCGGTGGAGTTTCCATGTACTCCCCGTGTCCGTGTGGGTTTCCTCCGGGTTCTCCGGTTTCCTCCCACAGTCCAAAAACATGGATCAAGTCAATTGAATTCTCCAAATTGCCCCATATAGAGTGTGTCTGTGTGAGTGAGTGTGTGTCCAGTGATAGATTGGTGTCCTGTCCTGGGTGTATCTGCCCAGCGCCCGAAACGTTCTCCCCTGGATGGGCATGGGGAAACCCCCCCCCCTGACCCGAATAGAGGATAAAGCGGAAGATAATAGATCGATGGATTTACAAGTGTCACAACTTGATGCTGTCACAACTTGATGCAGCGTTATAATAAAAATGTAATATAAAAATATAGCAGCATAAGAAATAAACATAAAATATAAAATATAGCAGCCGTGAGATAATGTGTAATATGTCTCCCAGTACGTTTGTTCCTATAGTATATATCACCAGCAATCAGCACACCAAATAATAACTAAGCAAATACAAAATTGTACAGTTTTGGCCAAAAATGTCATATGTTTCTGAAGATCTATAATGAAGATCTCATATTTTATATTTTATTAAGAAAGCCATCTTATATTGGGTGAAATGTGGAGACGAAACATTGAATGTTATGACAAATATCATTATATAAGGGTATTATTTTTACTGTTGGAATGTGATATTTAATACTTTACGCACTGTATATGTTGAATATGATTCTCTGATTGTTTATCCGCAGTGTGGGACTCATTCATTTATTCATTTACATTCAAGAGCTTTCTTTGGCACCTGAGTCCAACCACGTCAAACTGCCCTAAATTTGATACCAACCTTTAGTTCCTGCACCTGAGACATCAGATTTTGTTCTTCCCTATGACACATGATATTGAGAATGAACCCCTCTATGATGTAACTCCTATTCCTCACACATGTGAGAACCGCAGTTCGGTTTCAGACGAGAATTCTGTCACTGTTGATTGATGTGGACGTGTCGCCGTAATGTGAGTCTTTGTTTGCACTGTGTACTATGCAGCGTCTCATTTATATTCAGAGTGGATTTGTCCTTCTTTCCGTAGCATACTCCACGCCAGGCTCCACAACTCCCAACAGGTTTGTCAGCATCGGATCACGGGACAACAACTTTCTAAATATCCCCCAGCAGACACAGGTCAGTACACCGAGAAAAGAAATGTTAAAAGGTGTCGCTTCATAGTAAACACTCAAACAGGACAGTGGAAAACTCGTCATCACTGCGGCAACAACAGTGACCTCTACTGACTGTTTAGCTGTAAACTGTTCTGTTATTCTGTTCCACAACGATCAAGACACCCACTACAAATCTAATATGATTTGGGTGGTGGATGAGTCTCAGCACTAGTCCACCAGCCATAGTCCTTGGAATTTTCGGCCCGCCCCCTTCTTGCTCCGTCCTCTATCTCCTCCACTTATCATATAGATGGACTTTGTAGTTCTCCAATTCCAGTCTGTAGTCCATCTGTGTTCTTTGTTGTTGTTAGTCCCTGTTGGTTCTCTGTTCTCTGTTGGTCAGGAGCATCACAGAACAGGTATCATTTGGGTGGTGGATTGTTTATTGTCAGTTCTGCAGTGACACTGATGTGGTGAGGGGGTTTTAGTGCAGCAGTGCTGCTGGAGGTTCAGTTCTCCACCTCAGTCACACTGCTGGGATAGGACTAATGCCCCTACCCAATAACCCCTGCTCTGTGGTGGTACTATTGGGGTTCTGAGCATTAGAACAGAGTACACAGTATGTACTGTAGAACACAAACTGATGGACTACAGAGTGGAATTTGAGAACTACAAAGTCCATTTTTACAGGAAGCGGACAAGAAGTGGGCGTGTCCAAACTTCTGACTGGAACGGTACTGTACTTGGGTGGTGGAGGATTCTCAGCACTTTAGTGACACTATAGTGCAGCAGTGCTGCTGTAATTTCATTCCTCCACCTCAGTCACACTGCTGGGATAGGACTAATGCACCAAATTTTTCGCCTGATAATGTGTGTATAAAATTTTAGGGTTTTTTTTTTTTAGTTTATGAATTAAATAGGCATGAATTCACACACTTGGAGTGACCTCACTAACCACACACACACACACACACACACACTCGTTTCATTGCTTTCTGTGTCACTGTGGTCTCATCCCGGCTTCTTTGTTTCTCCTGCTCTCCCACATCCATAAAGCCATGTGGTATGTTTATCTGGTCCATTTGGAGCAGTTCTCAGTGGGAGAGAACGAGTGGAGGTTGATTTGCACATTACATGCAGACGGCCTCCTCCATAAGCCTCTGCTCTTTACTCATTACCGTGTAAACCACACCCGCCTCAGGCCTGCTCCGCAACACATGGCAGCCATCTGAGGCTTCACGGCTACTTTTCCACCCTCACTCGCTCCGATTTTCTCTCACTCTCACTCTGTGAGCCTCGGTTTTCCGTCCTCACTTCGCTCCACCCTGCAAACTTCACCCAGAAAAGAAATGCTCAGAGACCCGATCAAGAGAAAACAAACTAATTGCCCATGTGAAGTGGGGTTGTCATTTAGTATCACACATTGTCTCCACCATAAAGCATCGGTTTTGCATTGTTAGTGAAATACTTAGACTTAATTTGTGGACACAGAATGCACAAAGATGTCCGGATTTGAAGTTCGAACAGTGTTGAGGCACAGGTCTCTGCAGAATGAAGGCAAACGCTGGGCATGTTGGCAGAAAAAGGGTGTGGCCAAGTACACAACAGCTTAAATTCTAGGGGCCCTGATTTTTGTGGTCCACTGCAGAGCGCCCAGCTAGATTGAGGACATGTCAGTGTGTCTTTGCAATCGTAACGATAGGAAAGGTTTGCATTACATGGCGCCGAACACATGGATGTGTTTTGGACATAAGATTCAATTAACCAATCAGTGTGTCCCTTGTCATTCTCTTTACGAACCAGGTGGCGCTCTGACTTTGGCAGGTTGCTATTTGAGCGGTGCAGCTACCTGGACTCAATTCTTCATGGCTGTGTTTTGGGCGTAACGTTCAATAAACCAATCAGCGTGTCCCTTCTTGTTCCTTTTAAGAACCAGGTGGCGCTCTGACTTTGGCGGGTTGCTATTTTCACGGTGCAGCTACCGGGACTCACTGCGCTGCTCCATGAGGTTCTCCATGTGAGTGTGAATGGAGAACCCACAGTATAGTGTGTTCTATGGATCTGTGTTCTCTGATTTAATAGCGTTCCGTTGGTCTCAGCGTCCCGTGGTGTTGGACACGCGGCGTCCGTGTTGATGATTCAGAGACCGATGTCTGACCGTCCACGTCTGGAGAGGTTGTTCTCCGTCGGCGGTGCAGCTGGGTTCTCGCAACACGCCAGAAATGACCGGAACACACCTCATTATGAGACGGCCACGCCCATCGGGGAGATATATTCACACGCAACGTTGCTATTTAAACCACGCAGGTGTGAAAATTGACCGTTAGCGAGGTGTATGTAAATAACAAGCACCAAAAGGCCCTTCATGTTTTTGTTTTCCAATGTATGCGGTGCACCTGGGTTTTCCGTAGCCAAGTGGCGACAAGTCAGAAATGTACCTGAACGCCTCATTATGAGACGGCCACGCCCATCGGGGAGATATATTCACACGCGGCGTTGCTAGTAAGTTGTGTCATAAAGTCTGGCAACAGTTTAATAATAACACTGAACCAAGACTCTGAGGCACAAGGAGCCAGTGTTAAAACCTTCAGAATGCCACCTGAAACATGGATATGTGGAGCCCCCTGGTGGCCAATCCTAAAAGCGTACTCGATCCTTCCACACAGCAGCAGAGTGGGTGAGAGTTCTAGCAGAGCCCCCCAAACAGAACAACCACGTCCTGACTGTCTGGTTACCCGCAGCAACCAGACATGATGTCATAGCCAGTTTAACTTCGAGTCGAAAGGGGCAAGTTGGGTGAGGGGAGTCAAAGTCAAAAGAGGGAGGACGTGGGGGGGGGGAAGTTCTCCCTCTTGCCAAAGATTACACACTGAGCGATAGAGCCTGCAGACAGAGGAGCAGAGCTCAGTTTATTAGTCCGGCGGGAGTTTGTGGAGGTCCGGGCTTCGTGCTCTGAGCGCCGTGTTGCTCTATGACCCGCAAATAAAAGCAAAACCCAAACAGTGCTGTTGCTGAGGCGGGCAGATCTGACTTTCAGGATTTGCTGAGAGCACACACTGAATGGTTCTCACACTGCCCTTAGTTCTCAAATCCATTTATAAATACAATTACATTTACATTTGGTCATTTATTGGACGCTTTTATCCAAAGCGACTTACAAGGTGAGCACAGGGTTCATCACAACATCCCTGCAGCAATGAGGGTTAAGGGTCTTGCTCCAGGACCCACATTGGTAACTTCAGTGGACCTGGGATTTGAACCTTCAGATTGATAGCCCAACACCTGAACAAATACCGCACCCCACAAATACCACAAATCAGCAGTGTATGATATTAACTACCCACAATACAACTTTTCAATTTAACCCTAAAACCCCAAATCAACCTCATGCGAAAGTGACGACACAATGTGTTCTTTGTTGTTGTTAGTCCCCTCTTGGTTCTCAGGAGCATCACAGAACAGGTATCATTTGGGTGGTGGATTGTTCATTATCAGTTCTGCAGTGACACTGATGTGGTGAGGGGGTTTTAGTGCAGCAGTGCTGCTGGAGGTTCATTTCTCCACCTCAGTCACACTGCTGGGATAGGACTAATGCCCCCACCCAATAACCCCTGCTGTGTGGTGGTACTATTGGGGTTCTGAGCATTAGAACAGAGGACACAGTATGTACTGTAGAACACACACAGATGGACTACAGTCTGAAAGTCCATAAGTGGAGCAAAAAGGAGACGTGTCCTAACTATAGACTGGTACTAGTATAAGTCAGAAAATGTATGACATCATAGTCGAATAACAGCAGAAATATCAGAGAAATATCAGGAGGGGACAGACAGGTCCCTCATATCACATGACAAGAGGGACATCTAGTGGACAAACAGCTATTGATGTTTAGTTCAGGGTTTTGTGTGTGATTTATTATTGTTATAATATAAAATATATAAAAAGATATATTATATATTAAATATATATATATATATATATATATATATATATATATATATATATATATA
>JAFMOD010000325.1:759311-772981 GCA_019802435.1 Corydoras maculifer
AGACATTGGAACCTTTGCTTTATACACATCACACCTGCAGCAGCATTTATAATGATATCACATTCTAAGTCCTCATCTCAATATCTTTCAAAAAATTATTTACTATGGTCCTGATGGGAAGGCGGCACGGTGGCTTAGTTGTTGGCATGTTCTCCTCTCAGCACTAGGGATTCCTGGTTCGAATCCCCATCTGGGTGGAGTTTCCATGTTCTCCCCGTGTCTGCGTGGGTTTCCGCCGGGTTTTCCGGTTTCCTCCCACAGTCCAAAAACATGGATCAAGTCAATTGAGTTCTCCAAATTGCCCCATATAGAGTGTGTGTGAGTGAGTGTGTGTGTCCAGTGATAGATTGCCGTCCTGTCCTGGGTCTATCTGCCCAGCGCCTGAAACGTTTTCCCCTGGATGGGCATGAGGAACCCCACCACGACCCTAATGAATGAATGAAGTTCCCCATGCCCATCCAGGCTCTGGGCAGATACACCCAGGGCAGATACACCTTCGCTGGGCACACACTTACACACATACACACTTACACACATACATCCAAGCTGCAGGTGGAAGACATCACATCACCCGATTCCCTGAGCTGATTGCAGCTTGCAGTCACAAAGGCCTTCCCCAAACTTTAGAGTGTATTGGAAGTGTAAGCATTAAGGTTCCCAAAATGCAACGTAACATTTACAGAAAGCAGAAACAATAAGTTTTATGAATTATAATATAATTAAAATCAGATCAATCATATAGACAATCAATTATTAATATGTTTATTACACTTTATAAAACTTCTCATCTCATTATTTTCCGCTTAATCCACTACTAGTGGCACGGGAACGTGGGGGGAGGCCGACCAGGGGAGAATGTTTCAGGCACTGGGTAGATACACCAAGGACAGGGCGCCAGTCCATCACTGGGCACACACTCGCACCGACACACACAACACGATAGGGGCAATTTAGAGCAGCCAAGTTACCTTTAATCCATGTTAATGGACTGTGGGAGGAAATTGGATAAAATCCACACAGACACGGGGAAAACGTGGAAACTCCACCCAGAGTGGGATTCGAACCTGGAAGCCCAACACTGAGAGGAGCATGTGCTATCCACTACACCAATTTTTACAACAGACAAATTTCCATGTTGTGGATCGTTAGGAAATTTAAAGCATCAGCTAAAATACAATAAAACCAATCATACTGTACGTTAACCGTAGTGTTTAATCAGTGTTTAGTGGAGAACACATGGATAAGACGTTCAGAGCAGCTGCAGATGTAGCATGTAAACTAAATGAATCTGAAATCAATCAGTAATCGTAAGCTCTGGGAGCTCTGGTTTCCTCCGGAGTCGTTTAAATTAAGATGTACATTGTCGTTAGGTGTTAATGTGTGTGTTTATCTTGCAGTGGACTGGTGATCTGTCCAAGGTGCTTCCCACCTTTCACCCAATGCCCTCAGGTAGACGTTCTGTCATCACTCGCTTCTTCAAATGGGATAGGAACGCCTTTGAAGGTATTATCATTATTACCGAGGACCAGATCGATTTCACTAACCACAAACCGGGACTTAAACAAAAACGTCACAAATATTGTCTACACAGTCTAAACAGGCGGGGGGGGGGGGGGGGGTCAGCTGATACTGAGTTTAACCTCCACATCGTCTAAAATCGGAGAACTTAACACTGCTGTACCAGCTCAGAACTCACGGCGTCACTTCATACACACACCCCACGTTCACACGGTGATTTCAATGAAAGCCTTCAAAACCTTTAGATTCCCACCCCGCACCACAACTCGCTCTGATTCCATTCCCAGCATAAGTCTTATTTACCTCACAAAATAACTGGACTGCCTGATAACCCATCTCAGTGCAGGGAAGCTCCGTCGCTGGGCGTAGGCCACGGCGACAAGAACGAACGATATTTCTTTTCCGATCTACAAAAGTGCCTGTTTATTCCCATTATGCAATTTGTTAGGCATGAATTCAGGTTATTTTTCGACATAAGCTATAGAGGAGTGAAAGGTTTTTTTTTTTTCTTTTCTTTCTACACGGCAAGAGACAGCTCACTAATCAGACATCTTTCTATATACAGGAGATCTCCATATATATATATTTATATAAGCATGCTTCTGTTTGTTTAATAAGCTCCGTGGCAGTCTAGTTATTTTTTGAAGTACAGCAACATTACGTAGTTTTCATCTCCAGGCTCCGTACCCTCCACACGTAACGGCCGAAACGCAAAAACGACACACAAACTTGTATTTATTTCCAAACTCTTATCTGTAGTGTTTCAAAAAAAAAAAAAACATCCGAACCATCCGATCTGGCTTTTGACTTTTTGTTGTCTTTGGATGGGAACTATTTGTAATTGAGAAAACTAATGTATGTTGATTGAGCCATGTGCAATGCCTCGGGTAGAGAAATGTCTTCGTCTGTTAGATTGTTAGAGGGTGTGATAGACGACGGGGGGGGGGGGGGGGTCCATTCTATTATAGTCCAGAAAGTCCGGGACTCTAAACTACAGGACGGCGAGAGAAAAAAAAAAAAAAACGTTTGTTAAGTTTTGGATTTTTTTAAAATCTTCCTTTATTTTTAAAAACAAAAAAAAACTTTTTTTTTTTATTTTATTTGTAATGATTTATTCCAAGACCTCGGGAGGACTGAAGCAGTTTTACAACACGATGAAATATATATATCGCTAAATAAACTGGTGCTTTTTATGGAATACAGAACATTCAAGCTCTATTATACATAACGCAAAGATGAATAAGGACGGAATTTTTAGGACGGAAGTGCATTTTTAAATTTTTTTTTTTGCTCTTTTTTGTTTAGTACTTACTAAAAAGGGGGAGGGGTTCATTGTAGTCCCGGTTGCAGCAGAAGGCCTTTTAGCTTTTTTTTTTTTTTTTTCCCTTGTTGAGCGGTGGATCAAATTTGCAGCCTCGGAAACACAGATGAAGTAATTGCACTATGAATTGGCCGCCACGTCACGCGTGCGTCTGTAGGGGCTGCGCTACAGGATTTCCCCAGCTCCGTTCTTACTTTGTACATAGAAATATCCCAGTCCCAGCGGACAAGGTCTTTCTTGAGCGGGAGATGCCCTCCACTAAGCTCGAGTGCCCTCGAACCCTGCCATTAACAGAAAAGTCAATGCGAGGTAAACTTTATTAGGATGTCCAGTAGCCATTGTCGATTAGTAGATTCCTCTATTCCACAAGCAGGCAGGTGAACCCCACCCCCTCCCTCCTCCCAATTTTCAATGTAAATGACTAAGTATTTGATAAATATTTGTTTTGTGATGTAGTGTTAGAGTCAGAGCATCTTAAAGGTTGTCCCTAAAAAGTGCCTTTTGTTCACAGACTCCATCTTGTAAACCTGAGTGCCCGTCTCTAACCCTCCCTTCAATCTGCTTCTATATTCTCTTCTTCTTAAGCTCTTTAAAGCAGTATATATAGTACTAAAGGAAATCGGTGTGACTTAGTTGCTCTTTTTATTGTCGACAAAATAGAGAGGAAAAAAAAAAGAAAACGAAAAGAAAAAGGAAAAAAAAAAAAAAACAAACATAAAAACAACAACGTCTTGCTTTCTTCTTCCTCGTACTCGTCCTCAGCCTCTTGGACACTGGAGTAGTCTGTAGTTGCATAACCATCTCTGCGGCCCCCTCCCCATTTTCACTGAACGGAGGGGATTTTAAAAGTAAAAAAAAAAACAAAAAAAAAAACATGCAAACCCTTTTGTCTGAGCAGAATGCAGTTAGCTTACATGTTATTCTTGTCTGTATGCTTCACGTTGTATTCCATACCAATCTCTTCAGCTTCTCCATTGAACAGTTAATGTAAGTGAACAAGTTACGCCACTGGGCTCTGGTGGGATGTCAATTAAAGGGTGTCTGAAGGGGATTCTTCTCGAGCGGGAGGGCTTTATCACGTCGTAATCATGCAAACATTGGTGGACATCGCGTGTTAATAGTCATTTGGACAGATTTCGTACTGGATGTACACCGACCTGCCGTTTTTTTTAGGGACCTCATATTGTTTTTTAGATTATTATTCATAATTGTCCATTTTATTATTTCCACTGACCTTATAAATGCACTCCATGTATCTCCATTCTGACTCCTCGTTCGCCTTTCAGCACTAGGGATTCCCGGTTGGAATCCCCATCTGGGTGGAGTTTCCAACGTCTCCCCATGTCCTCCGATTTCCTCCCACAGTCCAAAAAACATGGATCAAGTTAATTAAGTTCTCCAAATTGCCCCATATAGAGTGTGTCTGTATGAGTTAGTGTGTGCCCCCCTGTCCTGGGTGTATCTACCCAGTGCCCGAAACTTTCTCCCCTGGATGGGCATGGGGAACCCCCCCCCCCACGACCGTAGTAGAGGATAAGGCGGAAGATAACGGATGGATGGATGTAATACTTAACATCAGTCAAGCCCAAATACCCCCCTTCTCCTAAAAGCATTCAGATCATATTAAAACAGTGAGACTCCAGTCTCTAATCCCGTATATTCCAATTACACAGCATCAGTCAGAAGTTTGGCCACGCCCCCTTTCTGATCCACTTATTGTCCATGTTCTCAGTTCCACTTTCTGTAAAGATGGACTTTGTAGTTCTACAATTCCATTCTGTAGTTCATCTGTGTGTGTTCTACAGTACAT
The DNA here is from genome assembly GCA_019802435.1 of Corydoras maculifer. Lineage (NCBI taxonomy): Eukaryota > Metazoa > Chordata > Actinopteri > Siluriformes > Callichthyidae > Corydoras > Corydoras maculifer. Next base: position 763,961 of record JAFMOD010000325.1, read on the forward strand.
ACTGTGTACTCTGTTCTAATGCTCAGAACCCCAATAGTACCACCACAGAGTATTATTTTGTGGGTACATTAGTCCTATCCCAGCAGTGTCACTGAGGTGGAGAAATAAAACTCTGCATCAGTGTCACTGCAGAACAGACAATAAACAATCCACCACCCAAATGATACCTGTTCTGTGATGCTCCTGACCAACAGAGAACAGAGAACCAACAGGGACTAACAACAACAAAGAACACAGATGGACTACAGTCTGGAATTAGAGAACTACAAAGTCCATCTATATGATAAGTGGTGGAAACGAGGACATGTCCAAACTTCAGACTGATACAGTCAATTGTATCTAAATGGTGTAGAACTGATAAAATGGACAATATATGTAGAAACAATGACGTCTACCTAATAAAGTGTCCGGTGGGTCTATATAGGCAACACATCGCATCAGTATTTTTGTCAAATTTGCACCTTTTCCGTTTACAAGTCCAGCTTTTGGGGGAAAACCGAGAGGTTTGTGTGAAAACCAAGCACCTTATAACAGCTAGCGTTCGCTTGAGGATGAATTAAAGTAGAACTGCTATCTCGAGCCGGGCCCCTAGAACTCCGACATGCTGCACGGTACAGAACCTGAACTGTACACATTATTAAGATGCCTTGATGATAAGTGAAGCACCAGCACGATGTTATCTCAACCCACAGCCCTCGCAAATATGCAACGGTATCAGCCACGATCGCAGAGAATGTAAGAGAAGCCATAGTGACGGGATAGGACTCTGACAGGGTCTCACCCCTCGCTGGCCCTGACCATCCTTACCATCCTTTATTCGCTTATCATCCTTTTTGGATTTTGCTTTAGGGTTTTCTGATACGGATGTTTGTGCTCTGTGTAGGAATGCGTGTAACTCGATTGGTCACGTGACCTGGACTCCTCTGTTAGCCTTTGAGGCATCGCGCTCTTTATAGACACTCCCTCCAGAGCTCATGGTGAAATGCATGTGTTAATTACAATTTCTTTTCCATAATAATAAAAACAGTTTGAAAAGAGCAAAACCTTTAACTGATTAAATAAAAGGATGTTCTTGGCTGTAAAAATGATGTGTCGGCGTTCTCTTTGCACACAACTGATATGGTTCACCTTCACTTCTTTGCGAGCACTTAGTAACGAGATACCAAGAAACCAAAGGCGCCGTATTTAAGCAATCTTTAGCGAGCCAAACGTCACGTATTAATCTTCATAATTCTTCATGGGTGTGTTTTGGGCATAACATAAAATAAATCAATCAGCGTGGCCCATGCTGTTCCCGTTAAGAGCCAGGTAGCACTCTGACTTTGGCAGGTTGCTATTTTCACGGTGCAGCTACCTGGACTTAATTCTTCATGGGTGTATTTTGGGCGTAACGTTCAATAAACCAATCAGCATGTCCCTTGTTGTTCTCTTTAAGAACCAGGTGGCGCTCTGACTTTGGCGGGTTGCTATTTTCACGGTGCAGCTACCTGGACTGAATGCCCTGCTCCATGAGGTTCTCCATGTGAGTGTGAATGGAGAACCCACAGTATAGTGTGTTCTATGGATCTGTGTTCTCTGATTTAATAGCGTTCCGTTGGTCTCAGCGTCCCGTGGTGTTGGACACGCGGCGTCTGTGTTGATGATTCAGAGACCGACGTCTGACCGTCCACGTCTGGAGAGGTTGTTCTCAGTCAGCGAGGCAGCTGGGTTCTAGCAACACGCCAGAAATGACCAAAACACACCTCATTATGAGACGGCCACGCCCATCGGGAGATATACTCACACGCAGCGTTGCTATTTGGACCATGCAGACAGATGGAGGGGAAGTAAACAATTAGCAGGGTGAAAGAGAGTAATGAGCGTCACAAATAGGGTTTATTATACCCCATGGCTTCCTCATGCCCATCCAGAGGAGAAGGTTTCGGGCGCTGGGCAGATACACCCAGGACAGGATGCCAATCTATCACTGGGCACACACTCACACACACACACTCTATATGGGGCAATTTGGAGAATTCATTTGACCTTGATCCATGTTCTTGGACTGTGGGAGGAAACTGGAGGACATGGGGAGACGTTGGAAACTCCACCCAGATTGGGATTCGAACCGGGAATCCCTAGCACTGAGAGGAGAACATGCCAACCACTAAGCCATCATGCCGCCCTCCTTCGTGAAGCACATTTACTTCATTGCTGGAAAGCTGTTTCTTTAAAAATTAAAAAATTTCAATTGAAATTGTGAAAACTGGTCATTATAGATTCAATTACAGACTTCAACATTAACAAATTATATCTTTTTAATCGTCTTCCCAGAGTTACGTGAAACAGATTTGTGATAGATGCTGTCTATACATTTTGTTTATACGCTGCTCCGTGTTATTTTGGTCGTTAAACATGAGAATCCCTCGGCGGGACACAGACACCAGCACTACAGATACAAAAACATTCAGACACGTGTCCTAAATACTGAATACTGGTGTTTCATTTGGTGCTATCACCAAAAATGTACAAGATGTATAAACTCACCGGCCATTTTATTAGATACATTGTTTCTCCTTTCACCAAATGGATAGATTTTGTATATATATATACACACACATATATATATATACACACACACATATATGTATATATATATATATATACACACACACATATATATATATGTGTGTGTGTGTGTGTATAGATGTACTTTGTAGTTCTACAGATCCATTCTGTAGTCCAGCTGTTCCTCTACATACTCTGTTCTCTGAGAATCAACACCCCCACAGAGCAGGTATCATTAGGGTGGTGGATGATGGTACCACTGGATCAGACCCCTGTAAGTGCTGGTTGGTGTACAGTTAACTGCTGGGTCTGATCCACTCGTACCAGCACTACACACCTGCACCACCATGTCAGTATCACTGCAGTACTGAGAATCCTCCACCACCCTAATACCTCCCAGTGGGGGTCCTACTCACCAGAGAACACTAACAAAGTATGTAGATAAAACAAATGGACTACAGAATGGAATTGTAGAACTACAAAGTCTATCTATATGAACACAGTGAGTGTAGAACTGAGGGGATGTATCTAATAAAATGGCCAGTTTGTATATGACAAGCACCTATCCATGCATTATGAAGAACTGCATGGTTCCCTGAATGTGGAAACAGTTTAGGGAAGGCCCTTTTCTGTGTAAAACTGTACTGCTCTATATAAGTCATGGACATATTATATAACATAATAAGAGATATTACACGATTGTACAAAATTCCCAGAGTAGTGGAACTTGGGGGAGGGGGGGGGTTACTTAGAATGGAATGCCACGAAAGGTCATGAAAGCTGCATCATTAATGTGAAGGTGTCCTCATACTTTTGTACATATAGTGCAAATACAGTATATAAATCCAAACATAGATACAACACATACATTAACAGTAGATGCTGGGACCATCGCAGCTCTTCCAGTCTATGAGCTCACAGGGTCGGAACCACAGGGCAATCTCCTTCTGTGCGACTTCAGGTGAGTCAGAGGCGTGAACGATGTTCCTGCAGCATAAACCCAAAAAATACAGAATTATATAATCCATCCATCCATTATCTTCAGCTTTATCCTCTATTAGGGTCGGGATGGGGGGGGGGTCCCCATGTCCATCCAGGGGAGAACGTTTCGGGCGCTGGGCAGATACACCCAGGACAGGACACCAATCTATCACTGGACACACACTCACTCACACACACACACAGACACACACACACACACACACACACAGAAATGAGAACTGCATGACTGACTGACCTGCTGTTTACTATTATATTTCCTACTTGGTGTACATATGGGGCGGCATATGGCGGTGGCTTAGTGGTTGGCATGTTCTCCACTCAGCTCTAGGGATTTCCGGTTCGAATCCCCATCTGGGTGGAATTTCCATGTTCTCCCCGTGTCCGCGTGGGTTTCCTCTGGGTTCTCCGGTTTTCTCCCACAGTCCAAAAACATGGCTCAAGTCAATTGAATTCTCCAAATTGCCCCATATAGAGTGAGTCAGTGTGAGTGAGTGTGTGTGTGTGTGTGTGTCCAGTGATAGATTGGCGTCCTGTCCCGGGTGTATCTGCCCTAGATGGGCATGAGGAACCCCCCCACGACCGTAATAGAGGATAAAGCGGAAGTTAATGGATGGATTGGTGTACGTGTGTGTACCTGCTGATATGGACACTGAGGTCTCCCCTCAGGGTTCCCGGCGCAGCTTGGGCTGGGTTTGTGTCTCCCACCAGCATCCGGGTCGACTTGACGACATTGTGGCCCTCCCAAACCTGAAACAAAAAACAAACTCTGTTAATAAAGTACCCTGCCAATCAAACGTTAGGACACGCCTCCTTCTTGCTCCACTTATTGTTCTTTGTATCAGTTCGATAAGATAAAATAGACCTTTATTCATTCATTATCTTCCTCTTTATCCTCTATTAGGGTCGCGGGGGGGGGGGGGGGGTGTTCCTCATGCCCATCCAGGGGAGAACGTTTCAGGCGCTGGGCAGATAGACCCAGGACAGGACGCCAATCTATTACTGGACACACACTCACTCACACAGACACACTCTATATGGGGCAATTTGGAGAACTCAATTGACTTGATCCATGTTTTTGGACTGTGGGAGGAAACCGGAGAACCCGGAGGAAACCCACCAGGACACGGGGAGAACATGGATGCTGAGAGGAGAACATGCCAACTACTAAGACACCATGCTGCCCAAGATAGACCTTTATTTGTCCCAAAATTCACTCAGCAGCAAGTTACTTTAGAAAAAGGTGAAAAAGATATTTAGTGTTTAGCATGTTCTCCTCTCAGCGCTAGGGATTCCCGGTTCGAATCCCCATCTGGGTGGAGTTTCCATGTTCTCCCCGTGTCTGTGTGGGTTTCCTCTGGGTTCTCCGGTTTCCTCCCACAGTCCAAAAACATGGATCAAGTCAATTGAGTTCTCCAAATTGCCCCATATAGAGTGTGTTTAAGTGAGTGAGTGTGTGTTCAGTGATAGATTGGTGTCCTGTCCTGGGTGTATCTGCCCAGCGCCTGAAACGTTCTCCCCTGGATGGGCATGGGGAACCCCCCCCCCCCCCTAATAGAGGATAAAGCGGAAGATAATGAATGAATGAAATTCAAATCTTCAGTTATGTACAAGACGTATAACAGAGGAATAAAATAAATCAAATCCTGTACATATGATTTCTTTTCCGTCCTTCACCGGTGGAAACGGCTCTCACCAGCACATGTGCAGATCCTCGTTTTAAACAGAAATAGGAGAACAAGTCGAATTCCTTACCATCGCCACCACGGGGCCGGAGGTCATATAGCGTAGCAGGTTGGGGTAGAACGGCTTGTCATGAAGAGAAGCATAATGTTGAGCCAGTAACTCCTCAGAAAGCTGAAAATAAACATGGAAACATATCCCAATACGCGAACCGGCCACTTTATTAGGTACACAGGTATTACTGATTCTACATTTATTATATCCATCTCTTCCGCTTTATCCTCTATTAGGGTCCCGGGGGGGTCCCAATGCCCATCCAGGGGAGAACGTTTCGGGCGCTGGGCAGATACACCCAGGACAGGGCACCAATCTATCACTGGGCACACACTCACTCACACAGACACACTCTATATGGGGCAATTTGGAGAACTCAATTGACTTGATCCATGTTTCTGGACTGTGGGAGGTAACCGGAGAACCCGGAGGGAACCCACGCGGACACGGGGAGAACATGGAAACTCCACCCAGATGGGGATTTGAACCGGGAATTCCTAGCGCTGAGAGGAGAACATGCTAAACCACTAAGCCACCGTGTCGCCCCATTTATTATATTATATTATATATATATATATATATATATATATATATATATATAGCTGGTTCTACAACACAATGTTGGTCCCATTAACTCTGTTCTCTAATGATCAAGACACACACATTCATACATCAGGTGGTGGATCATTCTCAGCATGTTGTAGTGGTGAAATTACAAAGTAATGCTGCTGAAATTGTACACACTGTGCACTTAATAAGAAACATCTACATCATGAGCGGCACGGTGGCTTAGTGGTTGGCATGTTCTCCTCTCAGAGTTAGGGATTCCCGGTTCGAATCCCCATCTGGGTGGAGTTTCCTTGTTGTCCTCGTGTCCGTGTGGGTTTCCTCCGGGTTCTCCGGTTTCCTCCCACAGTCCAAAAACATTGATTAAGTCCATTGAGTTCTTCAAATTGCCCCATATAGAGTGTGTGTGAGTGGGTGAGTGTGTGCCCAGTGATAGATTGGCGTTTTGTCCTGGGTGTATCCGCCCAGCGCCCGCAATGTTCTCGCATGGATGGGCATGGGGAACCCCCCCGGCGACCCTAATAGAGGATAAAGCGGAAGATAATGGATGGATGGATCTACATCATGGGTGTGGTAGCTCAGTCAGGTTAGAGGTTAGAATGTTGGCCTGTCATTCGGAAGGTTGTGGGTTCGAATCCCAGGTCCACTGAAGTTACCAATGTGCGTCTTTGAGCAAGACCCTTAACCCTCATTGCTGCAGGGTGTGGTCAACCCTGTGTTGTGACCCTCACCATAACGTTGGGATATTTGTGGATTTACATTTACATTTAGTCATTTAGCAGACGCTTTTATCCAAAGCGACTTACAAATGAGAACACCACAAGTCAGAAGCTATGAAGAAAACCAACTATACTGTAAATTCATCAAACCTGAATGTTATTCGATGCCGCGGCACACGCCCCCCCCCCCCTTTTTTTTTATTTTTATTTTTTTTTTACAACAGGTATTTGACAAAGAGATGTGTCTTCAGTATTTTTTTTAAACTGTTCAGTGATTCTGCCTTACAGACAGATTTGGGAAGAGCATTCCACCATTTTGCAGTGGTGGACGCCACAGTCCCAGATTTAAGGAGAATTTAACTGCTCCAAATTGCCCCTATGTAAATTGCCTTTATATTTGTGCCTGTGTCAGTAAGTGAGTGGCCAGCGCCCTGCCCTGGGTCTATTTGCCCAGCACCCAAAACATTCTTCCCTGTGGATGTAGATTCAGGGACAGTATGGTGCTCACAGTGTACAGAATGCTGGTGGTGTGGACTAAATCACTGTCACGGCATACTGATAATCATCCACCACCTAAGAAATACCTTCTGTGTGGTGATATTTAAGTTCTTTAAATCTTTTAAATATGTCTTAACTCAAAAGACAATGTGTGTGCTAATAAAGTGGCAGGGGGTTGCAAATACATCCCATAATATTAGAATTCGAACCAAACTCATGTAGAATTCCAAAAAACGGATCTTAGATCAGTCACCTGTAACATCTTCAGACCGACCAACTGAAAGCCTCGCTGCTCAAAGCGCTTAATGATCCGACCAATCAGACGCCTCTGAACTCCGTCCGGCTTCACGGCAACTAAAGTGCGCTCTCGTATATCGGGAATATCTGCGGGGGGGGGGGGGGGAGAGACATTTGATTGTGTGTCATTTATCATCTTCTGCTTAATTTTCTAAGGGGGGCGCTGGTTCCCATTAGTCCAGGGAAGAATGTTTCGGGTGCTGGGCAAATAGACCCAGGGCAGGGCGCTGGCCACTCACTTACTGACACAGGCACAAATATAAAGGCAATTTACATAGGGGCAATTTGGAGCAGTTAACTTCTCCTTAAATCTGGGACTATGAGAGGTAACCAGAAGAGAACCCTGAATTAGGATTCGAACCTGGATCCCCAGGGCTGAGAGGTGAATGGGCTAACTACTACGCCACCGTGACACCCCCTCATGGTAAATGGAACTGAAACAATAGACAATAAGTGGAGTGTCCCAGAGCGGCACGGTGGCTTAGTGGTTTAGCATGTTCTCCTCTCAACACTAGGGATTCTCGGTTCAAATCCCCTTCTGGGTGGAGTTTCCATGTTCTCCCCATGTCCACGTGGGTTTCCTCCGGGTTCTCCGGTTTCCTCCCACAGTCCAAAAATATGGATCAAGTCAATTGAATTCTCCAAATTGCCCCATAAAGAGTGTGTCTGTGTGAGTGAGTGTGTGTCCAGTGATAGATTGGCGTCCTGTCCTGGGTCTATCTGCCCAGTGCCTGAAACGTTCTTCCCTGGATGGGCATGGGGAACCCCCCCCCCCCCGACTCTAATAGAGGATAACACAGAAGATAACTAATTAATGAATGGAGTGTCCCAATAATTATTTTTAATAATTGTGAGTATTTATTAAACTGATTTTAAACATTAATCTGTTTTAATCTAGTCGTTATCGCTGATAAGCTTCAGGTCACAGCCCCCGAAACCTGTACTTTGTTAGTTTATGACCTCTTACTTCCACACACGCACACATATACACACACACGCACACACACACACACACACACACACACACACACACACACACACACACACACACACACACACACACACACACACACACACACACACACACACACACACACACACACACACAAAGCCCCACTGATGTAGAGATATACAAACACATGTTCTCACACACACAGCAGACAGAACTCTAGTTCTGAAAAAAGGATCTTTAAAAGTTTCCACGATCATTCTCCATGTTTCATAGTTCTCCAGATCCATTCTGTAGTCCATCTGTGTGTGTTCTACAGTACATACTGTGTACTCTGTTCTAATGCTCAGAACCCCAATAGTACCACCACAGAGCAGGGGTTATTGGGTGGGGGCATTAGTCCTATCCCAGCAGTGGAGAGTGCTCCACCCTGAGGTGGAGAACTGAACCTCCAGCAGCACTGCTGCACTAAAACCCCCTCACCACATCAGTGTCACTGCAGAACTGACAAACAATCCACCACCCAAATGATACCTGTTCTGTGATGCTCCTGACCAACAGAGAACAGAGAACCAACAGGGACTAACAACAACAAAGAACACAGATGGACTACAGTCTGCAATTGGAGAAAATTCCATCTTTTTACTGGTACTGTATATTATTATTGTACATAACAGTGAGGTTGGGCGGCACGGTGGCTTAGTGGTT
>JAFMOD010000325.1:789707-800363 GCA_019802435.1 Corydoras maculifer
TATATACTGTAAGTACCCTGTACGTTCCATGTATGCATCATGTTACTATTATATACTGTAAGTACCACATACGCATCATGTTACTATTATATACTGTAAGTACCCTGTAAGTACGCTGTATGCATCATGTTACTATTATATACTATACGTACCAAATATGCATCATGTTACTACTATATACTGTAAGTACCATGTTAGTACCCTGTATGTACCATGTTTGTATATAAATCAGCGTCATTACGCTCTCCTGGATAAAAGGGTTAAATCTTATAGAAAGCTTCCTCAGAAGACAGGAAGCTGTGACAGATGTTCAGGTGTGAGTGAAGTACATGTTACAGTTCCAGCACTTTAGTTCTTATAGTGTACACTGTTGTGCATCCTTACACATCTATGAGATCTGGTTTGAGCACCGAAGGCACGGCCATTTCCACGTCATACAGGCTGATCTGAGAGCCGTAACACGTCACCTCCACCAGCCTGGTGAGAAAAAGACAAACATCAGCTGAAAAACCGGTGTTCTGTAAAAGAGGAAGCCGAGGAAGTCGGATTGAGCTGCTGTCAGATTAAACGCCGTGCAGAACAGTGCAGCAGAACGGGAACCTCGGACTCCAGAGTCTCTTTATAGTCGCTTTCTGAAATGTGTGAAAGCTGTTTAAAGAACTGCGGTGTTCATTAGGTTTATTTGTGTTGTTGGTCTGCCGTCGATCAGAATCAGTCAGACTGTCTGACTGAACGAGAGCATGTTTGAGATGTAGGTGGAGATCAGACGGCGCTGTGGGATCGAACCTCTGGATGATGGCCAGGGCGTCGTTGAAGCGCGTGCTGAAAACATCTCCAGTAAAGAACTCTGCTAAGCGTCCCACAGCCTGCAGGAGAGAACTCAGATCCCTCAGAGCGCAGTGCAGACGCCTACAGTCAGCTTCGGCTGTGATGTTTAACCTGCGACCTACACACACACATTTATATATAACACACACAACCACAAAAACATAATGCATACAATCACAATGCAGACACAAGCAACACACACACATACATACAATATACAGTATATATATATATATATATATATATATATATATATATATACACACATACACACACACACATATACACATACACACACACAGACACACACATACAATCACAATCCACAGACACAAGAAACGCACACAAACACAAGGCAGGCACACACAAACACAGCACACATACACACACAGCCACACGTATACAATCACAACAACACACATGACACAGGCAGACACAGCAAGTACACAACACATGCACACACAACCACAAAAACAATGCACACAAACACATGCGCACACACACACAAAACACACACACAGACATGAAGACACACAAATATGTGTGCGCACACACACACACACATGCGATGAGTAAGAAGCTGTAACCGCACACTTTATTACTTGCTGCCCTTTTTTGGTCCAAAACCCACGTTTTTTTTTTTAAATCTCTAACATCAGACTGAAACAAAAAACTGTCAGTCAACTGAAAGCAGGATGAGGAACAACGGTTCTCTGACCACATTTCACCTTTTAGAGCACCGAGCAGCAGCAGGACGGCAGGTACCTGCACACAGTTACATTCTACGGCTTTAGACTCTACAGAGCCATATCAGAGCAGCGAGCGGGCCACGCTAACCACGGCGTCCACCAAACATCCGCGTTCCACACACGGCTTAAAGAGAACGTCGGTCCTGTGAGCAACGCGCAGATCAATATGAAAATGCTCCATAATAAACTGTGACCCTCGCACGGCTTTATAAGCTGCTGACGGGATAGGATAACGGGGAGACGGTACGGCACTGTAAAACCAGGCTATAACCCCCCACCGCACCAGTGTCACTGCAGAACTGACCATAAACAATCCACCACCCAAATGATACCTGTTCTGTGATGCTCCTGACCAACAGAGAACAGAGAACCAACAGGGACTAACAACAACAAAGAACACAGATTGACTACAGTCTGGAATTGGAGAACTACAAAGTCCATCTATATGATAAGTGGAGGAACTAGAAGGGGGTGTGGCCTAACATCTGACTCGTTTTATTTATCCAAAGCGACTTACAAGGTGAGCACAGGGTTCATCACAACATCCCTGGAGCAATTACGGTTAAGGATCTTACTCAAGGAGCCACATTGGTAACTTCAGTGGACCTGGGATTGGAACCCCCAACCTTCAGATTGACAACCCAACACCCCAACCACTGAGCTATCACTCCCTCATACGTGGTTGTAAGTTACCCTGCATGCCCACCACATTCGGTTCTAAGCGGTCAGGGTATTAGTACGTTATAATAATTATCCGACCGTGTTTCTTAAGGTTAATAGAGCGGGATGGGGATATGGCTACGTCCACAGCCATTCCACTGTAAAACTACGCTACAACCCCCCATCGCACCAGTGTCACTGCAGAACTGACAATTAACAACCCACCACCCAAATGATACCTGTTCTGTGATGCTCCTGACCAACAGAGAACAGAGAACCAACAGGGACTAACAACAACAAAGAACACAGATGGACTACAGTCTGCAATTAGAGAACTACAAAGTCCATCTATATGATAAGTGGAGGAAATAGAAGGGGGCGTGTCCTAACGACTGACTGGTTGTCAGAAATGAGAACGCCAGAATAAAATGTTCCAGCCCATGAGGACCAGTTATTATCAAATATCAAAGCTGCAGCTGAACAGAGGAACACTGAGCATTCAGCAGAGAGCATGAGAGAACATACAAAAGTGATATGAACGGATTAAAAAATGAACAGGGCATACTTGTTCTTGTGGTCACGATAAACTGCTGCAACCCCAGGTAAATGTCCAGGTCCTCCTGAAGCACTGGGAACTGAAACACACACACACACACAAACACACACGTGTGGACATGAATATGCTGATGGAGGACATGGCTTTCATGTCTCTCTGAGTTCAAACAATTCTTAATTGTAAAATTATCCATTCATTCATTATCTTCCGCTTTATCCTCTACTAGGGTCGCCCCCATGCCCATCCAGGGGAGAATGTTTCGGGCACTGGGCAGATACACCCAGGACAGGGTGCTAATCTATCACTGGACACACACTCACTCACACAGACACACACTATATGGGGCAATTTGAAGAACTCATGTTCATGTTTTTGGACTGTGGGAGGAAACCGGAGAACCCGGAGGAAACCCACGCGGACACGGGGAGAACATGGAAACTCCACCCAGATTGTGATTCGAACCAGGAATCCCTAGTGCTGAGAGGAGAACATGCCAACCACTAAGCCACTGGGGCTGGACATCCATTCATTCATTCATTATCTTACGCTTTATCCTCTATTAGGGTCGCGGGGGGGGTGGGGGGTCCTCATGTCAATCCAGGGGAGAACGTTTCGGGCGCTGGGCAAATACACCCAGGACAGGACGCCAATCCATCGCTGGGCACACACTCACTCACACTCTATATGGGGCAATTTGGAGAACTCAATTGACCTTGATCCATGTCTTTGGACTGTGGGAGGAAAGCGTGGACACGGGGAGAACATGGATTCGAACCGGGAATCCCTAGCGCTGAGAGGAGAACATGCCAACCAGAACCCTGTGTGAGCCCCGCCCCCGCCCCGCCCCCACACATACCATAATAGAAAAGGTCTGAGACGGAAGGAGCTCCATCACTTTGGCCACCACCTCCAGACTCTGACGCAAATATCGCTGCCACTCGGTCTGTTGCTGGAGAGAGAGAGAGAGAGAGAGAGAGAGAGCGAGAGAGAGAGAGAGAGAGCGAGCGAGAGAGAGAGAGAGAGAGGGGTGAGAGTCATGTAAAGGAAGCAGTCCACAGATTCCCCACGGCGGTCGCTCATGTGCTCGTCCAGCTTACGTCATCGTCGAGGGTCTCGTCGTCCAGCTCCTCCAGCTGACTCTGGTTCAGCCGGAACTGGATGCGGTTCAGGACCTCTCTCAGCAGCAGCACCAAAGCGTCCTTATACCTGAGAACCATCACAGAACCATATTAATACTCCACCAACCGTCCACTTTCCCGATTTTCGTCCTGCGTGGTTTAAATAGCAACGCTGCGTGTGAATATATCTCCCCGATGGGCGTGGCCGTCTCATAATGAGGTGTGTTCTGTACATTTCTGGCGTGTTGCTAGAACCCAGCTGCCCCGCCGACTGAGAACAACCTCTCCAGACGTGGACGGTCAGACGTCGGTCTCTGAATCGTCAACACAGACGCCGCGTGTCCAACACCACGGGACGCTGAGACCAACGGAACGCTATTAAATCAGAGAACACAGATCCATAGAACACACTATACTGTGGGTTCTCCATTCACACTCACATGGAGAACCTCATGGAGCAGCGCAGTGAGTCCAGGTAGCTGCATCGTGAAAATAGCAACCCGCCAAAGTCAGAGCACCACCAGGTTCTTAAAGGAACATGCTAATTGCTTTATTGTATGTTACGCCCAAAACACACCCATGAAGAATTAAGAGGATTGGTACACCTAAAGTGGCACAGTGGCTTAGAGTTTAGCATGTTCTCCTCTCAGCACTAGGGATTCCCGGTTCGAATCCCCATCTGGGTGGAGTTTCCATGTTCTCCCCATGTCCGCGTGGGTTTCCTCCAGGTTCTCTGGTTTCCTCCCACAGTCCAAAAACATGGATCAAGGTCAATTGAGTTCTCCAAATTGCCCCATATAGAGTGAGTCTGTGTGAGTAAGTGTGTGCCCAGTGATAGATTGCCCCCCTGTCCTGGGTGTATCTGCCCAGCGCCCGAAACATTCTCCTCTGCATGGGCATGGGGAACCCCCCCCCACGACCCTAATAGAGAATAAAGCTGAAGATAATGGACGGATGGTACACCTAAAGTTTGTGTCGGAGCTGATTATCTACACAACGTGCCAGAAGGTATAACCCAACCCACCGTCGTGTACCGACGCCTAGAACAACTCCATCAGCCCACGTGCGCTTCAGGCTGCAGAGTCACATTGTGTACTTGTGTATAATTTATTCAAAAGTAGGCAAATCAAGAGGTAACTGAAGGAGCCGAGACTCTACGTTGCGTAATTTGTTATATAATGGGGTCATTTGTATGTATAACGAACTTTGTAGTTCTCCAATTCCATTCTGTAGTCCATCTGTGTGTGTTCTACAGTACATACTGTGTACTCTGTTCTAATGCTCAGAACCCCAATAGTACCACCACAGAGCAGGGGTTATTGGGTGGGGGCATTAGTCCTATCCCAGCAGTGTGACTGAGGTGGAGAACTGCTGCACTAAAACCCCCTCACCACATCAGTGTCACTGCAGAACTGACCATAAACAATCCACCACCCAAATGATACCTGTTCTGTGATGCTCCTGACCAACAGAGAACAGAGAACCAACAGGGACTAACAACAACAAAGAACACAGATGGACTACAGTCTGGAATTGGAGAACTACAAAGTCCATCTATATGATAAGTGGAGGAGATAGAGGATGGAGCCACTAGGGGGTGTGGCCTAAATTTGGACTGGTACTGTATATGTTCTTTGTAGTTCTACAATTCCATTCTGTAGTCCATCTGTTTGTGTTCACAGTACATACTGTGTACTTTGTTCTAATGCTCAGAACCCCAATAGTACCACCACAGAGCAGGGGTTATTGGGTGGGGCATTAGTCCTATCCCAGCAGTGCCACCGAGGAGGAGAAATGGAGCTCGACTACCCCCCCCCCACCACTTCAGTTTCACCGCACAACAGACAATAAACAATCCACCACCCAAATGATACCTGTTCTGTGATGCTCCTGACCAACAGAGAACAGAGAACCTACAGGGGACTCATCTTATTATATTTTACTTAATCCTCTTGTAGGGTCATGGGGGAGGTGGAGGGTAAGTTGGGGTTCCCTATGCCCAGGAGAAGGTTTTGGAAGCATATATAGGAGGAATTTAGATCAGCCAATTCACCTTGAATACATGTTTTTGGACTGTGGGAGGAAACCGAAGAACCCGGGGACACCGTGGACACTCCACCCAGATCAGGATTTGAACCTGGATCCCCAGCGCTGAGAGGTGGTGATGCTCCTGACCAACAGAGAAGCAACCAAAACCAACACAGATGGACTACAGTCTGGAATTGGAAAACTACAAAGTCCATCTATATGATAAGTGGAGGATGAAGGGGGCGTGGCCATATCATCAGGAGCCCTCTCAGCCCTCGACAGGGGTTCCCACTCCACGGTGATCTTGCTTTCAGGCGAAAGCCGAGGTTTTGTTGTCGTGTGGATCATTTGCATGCGTCGCTGTAGCTACAGCCGCGCGTGTTCGCGAGCGACCTGCTGTCCAGCACTCATTTCCATCCTGGATTTGTGTGCAGGTTATAAACATTCAAAGTTCCCGAACAGACGATCAATTAGGGCTTAAAGTGCTGTACAAGCACGCGATCGGGCGTACCTGTTCAGAACGCTGTCCCGGTCGGCCAGCCGGCTGCGGATTTTAGTGGTGAGGTAATCCAGGAACACGCTCCATATATCCAAACACGCCAGGTAGCCCTCATGGGTCGGCTGTGGGTCAGAACCAGACATCATCAACACTGAGACCACAACGCTGCGCCCAAGGTTCTGCTTCACTGCCAGGTCGTAGAATCAATACAATTACGGCTGGTGGAAGAACGTTCTCCCACAAGGTTCCTCAACCTTGGAACAGCCTTCCAGTTACTGTATTTAAATGTAAAAAAAAAAAAAAAAAAAGGGGGGGGGGGGTGCACGGTGGCTTGGTGGTTGGCATGTTCTCCATTCAGCTCTAAGGATTCCAAATTCCAATCCCAATCTGGGTGGAGTTTCCATGTTCTCACCGTGTCCGCGATCAAGGTCAAATGAATGCTCCAAATTGCCCCATATAGAGTGTGTCTGTGTGAGTGAGTGTGTGTCCAGTGATAGATTGGTGCCCTGTCCTGGGTGTATCTGCCCATTGCGACCCCCCCCTCACCGTTCTCCCCTGAGGATCCGGGTTTGAATCCCAATGTGGGTGAAGTTTTTATGTTCTGATTTCCTCCCACAATACAAAAGCATGGATTCAAGGTCAATTGAATTCTCCAAATTGCCCCATATAGCATGTGTTTGTGTATCACGTTTTCCTCTCTGCGCCAGGGGTTCCCGGTTCGAATACCAATCTGGGTGGAGTTTCCATGTTCTCCCTGTGTCCGCGTGGGATTCCTCCGGGTTCTCCGGTTTCCTCCCACAGTCCAAAAACATGGATCAAGTTCAAATGAATTCTCCAAATTGCCCCCATATGTGTCTGAGTAAGTGTGTACCCAGCGATAGATTGGCACCTGAAACGTTCTCCTCTGGATGGGCATGGGAAACCCCCCTGTGACCCTAATAGAGGATAAAGCAGAAGATGATGGATGGATTAAAGGGTATAGAACGTGTTACCTGGTTAAAGGTGTATTTAAAAAGCAGAGCCAGAAACTCCACCAGTGGAAACTGAGCGTTGGACTCGATGCGTCGGAGATGAACGCTGACAAAGAGCCGCAGGAAATCCGTGAACTTCTCCACGTAACTGAAAGCCACAGAGAAAACGGAGTTTTACTTTCATTTTATAATTTTTTTAATGATTTAAACCACCAACCCGATGGCCAGCTCAACCCGACCTTTCGTCCAGCTCCTGCAGCCGGTTCTTGACCGTGTGGACGTTGCTATGGGAGTTGGTGAGCCTCTGCAGAAGGTAGAAGGTCTGCTGGAACATGCGCAGCAGAAACTCCTCGAAGTCCATCGGCACGCAGTTCTTACACATCAGCTCATTAATGCAGTTCATGGCCATGATGCCCAACTGGGCCCGCCTCGCCTGGTCCGTCCGCCCGTGACCTTCTCCCCCGTTCGCAAGCAGGTTCCCGGGGACGGAGCCGCCGTTGGAGGTGGGGGGCGACTTGGCCTTGATTGGGAGCTGGCAGCCGAAGCGGGCGTAATGAAAGATGGAGGCGAGCAGGGCTGGCGTGATGGAGGAGGACAGGGGGATCCAGCTGAAGAGGTGGGCCAGGCACTCGAGGGCCAGCAGGCAGAGCGTACCACTTTCTGACTCCAGCCCGGGGGGGGTGCTGTCATCCGCCAAGATTCCTAAAAACAAAAGGAACCGGATAAGACTGATTTAAAATCTGCCTTTAGGACATTAGTAAAGGGGCTTTAATATGTTTGTACATGACCTTTATTTTATATTCTGTGTATATATATTTTCATTCATTATCTCCCGCTTATCCTCTATTAGGGTCGCGGTGGGGTTCCTCATGCCCATCCAGGGGAGAACGTCTCGGGCGCTGGGCAGATAGACCCAGGACAGGGTGCCAATCCATCGCAAGGCACTCACTCACCCACACAAACACACTCTATATGGGGCAATTTGGAGAATTCAATTGACTTGATCCATGTTTTTGGACTGTGGGAGGAAACCGGAGAACCCGGAGGAAACCCACGCAGACACAGGAAGAACATGGAAATTCCACCCAGATGGGGATTCGAACCGGGAATCCCTAGTGCTGAGAGGAGAACATGCTAACCACTAAGCCACCGTGCCTCCTGTAAGTATATATATATATATATATATATATATATATATATATATATATATATATATATATATATATATATAAAAACTCCGGTTTCCTCCCACAGTCCAAAAAGATGGATCAAAGTCAATTGAGTTCTCCAAATTGCCCCATATAGAGTGTGTCTGTGTGAGTGAGTGTGTGCCCAGCCATAGATTGGTGTCCTGTGCTGCCCCACTTCGGCAGGGTAGAGTAGTGGTCAGCATGTTCACCTCTCAGCTCTGGGGATCCGGGTTCGAATCCCACTCTGGGTGGAGTTTGTATGTTCTCCCCGTGGGTTTCCAACCAGGGTCTCTGGTTTCCTCCCACGGTGCAAAAACATGGATTCAAGGTAAATTGCCTGCTAATTGCCCCATGTAGTGAGTGGGTATTCAGCGATAGATTGACTCCTGTCCTGAGTGTATCTGGCCAGCGCCCAAAATGCCCCCCCCCCCCCCGTCCATGAAACTATTGTCAATAAGCTGAGTATAGCATTTCTCAGTGGGTGGCACACCCCTACTGAGGGGGCACATAGACATGGTGGGGGCACATCTGGCTGGTGGAGAGATTAATCATGAAACCAATCTATTAACTTTGACAATAACAAACCCCCCCAAACTAATCAAAAGCCATCGCCAACAAGTCCACCTTCTGCCACTAGGTTTACACGACCCTCCCCTAGAGGATGCTGGACAGTTCTGATTGGTGGATTATTCTCAGTGCAGCGCAGACAGCATCACACAGCGTCACAGCATCGCTGAGCCCCATCAACCTCCCTGTCCTTCACCCGCCGTATGACCCCAGACACCCAGACGAATGCTCCGGGGAACATTGAGCTTCAAATGACACTCACCTGTCTCTCTTGACGTGGGTGACGGCGGGGGCGTCGTCACGGAGACACTGTGCTTATCCCAGACGCTTTCTAAAATACCTGAAATGCCCAGAAACATGAGTTAGACATCTTCCACCAACCGACACTGGTGTGTGTATGTGTGTGTGTGTGTGTGTGTGTGTCTCACCGGTCAGTAGATTTAACACCGTAGGTATTTGCTCGAGTAAAAGTTTCTTCAGCTCCTCTTTCCGGGCGACACTCAGGTCTTCCCTCGGACACACCAGCTCCTCCGAGGTCATCTTCAACAGCACCAAACCCAACGACGCCAGAGTGGGGGACTGCGCCAACTACCATCCACCAGAGAGCAGAGTGAGTTACGTACACATTCAAACAAAACGGGGTTCAAACGACTCAAAACGACAGAAACAACTCAAAAGAACATAAAACAAACCACAAGAAGAGGTGACGTTAATCACATCCACCTAAATAACTGTGGCTCAGCTGCCGGTGCGCTATGACCGTTTCCTAAAATGGAGTCGTTTTGTGTTATAGCGGATCTATGATGTCAGGGCAACTCGATCCGTCATGTAGAACAGAAAGGCCTGCTCTCTGTAAGAATTACTTCATGAACAGAAAGCACTCCTGCCGTTCGGGAACATTCTGAGGTGCCTGTAGTTCACTGGGCAGAGGTGAGGTCATAGGCTGCCACAGAAGAAATATACACTCACATACACACACTCAGTGAGGTGATAACATCTCTGAATCGGGGGGCAGTATTGTATATACATACACACACATCCATTATCTTCCTATCTTCCGCTTTATCCTCTACTAGGGTCAGTGGGGAAGGGGGGGGGTGATACACCCAGGGTCACTAGGGGGCATTTTGGGCACTGGGCAGATACACCCAAGACAGGGCGCCAGTCTATCACTGGACACACACTCACTCACACATACGCACTGTATATGGGGCAATTTGGAGAACTCAATTGACTTGATCCATGTGTTTGGACTGTGGGAGGAAACCGGAGAACCCGGAGGAAACCCATGTGGACACGGGGAAAACATGGAAACTCTATCCAGATTCAGATTTTAACATACAGACACTATATATATATATATATAAAATATAATATATATATATATATATAAAAATGGACACGCACACACGTTCAAATGTAATTTTATATATATATATATATATATATATATATATATATATATATATATATATATATATATATATAAA
>JAFMOD010000325.1:803744-836246 GCA_019802435.1 Corydoras maculifer
GGAGGAAACCCATGTGGACACGGGGAAAACATGGAAACTCTATCCAGATTCAGATTTTAACATACAGACACTATATATATATATATATAAAATATAATATATATATATATATATAAAAATGGACACGCACACACGTTCAAATGTAATTTTATATATATATATATATATATATATATATATATATATATATATATATATATATATATATATATATATATATATATAAGTAAATTACTGTATAATTATATATATATATTTATATTCAGATACCTGTAGCGTATTGCTAAAGAAGTCGTGGTAGAACATGGGCCAGTCCTGGCGTCCGATATCCACGATGACTTTGCAGAGTTTATTTCGGATGAAGTAGGGCAGCAGAGCATGCTGAGACAGCAACAGCTTCGGCAAGCAGCTGCGCAGTTCGGCTTTATCCTCACTCGCTACACCGACCCACATTTTGTTGACCAGGTTCTAAAAAAAAAAAAAAAAAAAAAAAAAAAAAAAAAAAAAAAAAAAAAAAAAAAAAAAAAAAAAAAAAAAAAAAAAAAAAAAAAAAAAAAAAAAAAAAAAAAAGCATCCAGTGAACGATTAGAGAGCGCATTTATGAGACCTCTGTAAACACGTCCGATCTAAAAGTGTGTGTGTGGGATCACGTAGTGCGAGATATTCACCTCAAACACAGTAAGACTATACATCATAACGTATTCATTCCTGCTGTTGGAGAGGAAGTAGAGGCAGTGCCTCCAGGAGCCGGGCTGCCCAGCAAAACTGTTCAACAGCTCCTCTGCAAAGCAACAAAATACACACATCAAAAACATGTTTATTCATTCATTCATTATCTCCCGCTTATCCTCTATTAGGGTCGCGGTGGGGTTCCCCATGCCCATCCAGGGGAGAACGTCTCGGGCGCTGGGCAGATAGACCCAGGACAGGGCGCCAATCCATCGCTGGGCACACACTCACTCAAACAGACACACTCTATATGGGGCAATTTTGAGAATTCAATTGACTTTATCCATGTTTTTGGACTGTGGGAGGAAACCGGAGAACCCGGAGGAAACCCACGCAGACACGGGGAGAACATGGAAACTCCACCCAGATGGGGATTCGAACCGGGAATCCCTAGTGCTGAGAGGAGAACATGCTAANGTTCGAATCCCCATCTGGGTGGAGTTTCCATGTTCTCCCCGTGTCTGCGTGGGTTTCCTCCGGGTTCTCCGGTTTCCTCCCACAGTCCAAAATAACATGGATCAAGTTAATTGAATTCTCAAAAAAAATCGCCCCATATAGAGTGTGTCTGTGTGAGTGAGTATGTGCCCAGTGATGGATTGGCGCCCTGTCCTGGGTGTATCTGCCCAGCGCCTGAGACGTTCTCCCCTGGATGGGCATGGGGAACCCCACCGCGACCCTGATAGAGGATAAGCGGGAGGTAATGGATGAATGAATGAATGAATATACACACACTTACTGCTTATTTAACTCTGATAAGATGCCAAACAGCATGTTGTTGCCTAGTAACCATTACATGGGTAAATGACACAAAAGCAGAATCTAATCTTAATCTAATCAGTCAGATCCAATTTCATTTTTTAATCCTAAAGGTTCAGACGCTCGTGACTCACAGAAATGGAATCATTTATTTCTACAGGTCCATATATCAACTTTTAGGACACGTTTATTAATTAACTTTTAAGCACCGCACTACAGACACACCCTTCACTTTGTCCTCTAATGCTCAACACCCCCACCGCACCACCACGCAGGTGCTATTACTCAGGCGGTTACGAATCTCACCAACCACCCCATCATCCGGCTGAACACACACCGTGTCCGACGTTCTGTAAACAGAAGAACTACCGTGAAAATAACGGAACCCAACAACTGAGGGATGAGGCCGAGAAAGTGAAACTAACACGGAAGTGCCCCGGCATGCAGCGGTCCTTCAGACCACACTGTGTTTACACACACGAAAAAAAAAACGCTTTAACACTCTGCGCTTCGGTAATTTGCTTTGTACAGACGATCAGCTGAACACTGAGAACGCGTTACAATATTAGAGAATATAATTAATGAATTATTCACCAGTTATAATGAGTTTCCATGTTGTTTTTAAGGTGCAGACAGGAAGAGACAATGAATTTCTAAATTTCCGTGTTTGCTGCAACCTACATTTTAACCGCCGGGTCATTGGTTGGGGGGGGGGGGGTAGAAAAACATGCTACGGCTAATAAAGCAGACATTAATGATTCATTTTATAAAGCCTAATATAATCATATGTTGCATTATGCAGGGCGGCACAGTGGCTTAGTGGTTGGCATGTTCTCCTCTCAGCTGTAGGGATTTCCAGTTCGAATCTCCATCTGGGTGGAGTTTCCGTGTCCGCGTGGGTTTCCTCCGGGTTCTCCGGTTTCCTCCCACAGTCCAAAAGACATGGATCGAGTCAATTGAGTTCTCCAAATTGGCCCATATAGAGAGAGTGTGTGTGTGTGTGAGTGAGTGTGTGCCCAGCGATAGACTGCCACCCTGTCCTGGGTGTATCTGCACAGCGCCTGAAACGTTCTCCCCTGGATGGGCATGGGGAACCCCCCCCCCCGACCCTAATAGAGGATAAAACGTAACATAATGGATGGATGTTGCAGTATGTGCTTTAATTAACAATCTCCAGGTTATTGGCTTTCCTCCCACAGTCCATAAACATGGCACAAGGTCAATTTAATGCTCCAAATTGCCCCATATAGAATGTGTTTGTGTGTGTCTATGAGAGTGAGTGTGTGCCCAGCGATAGGGATAGAAAGTAATGAGCATTGCGGAGGACCTTACGCAAGGGGTAAGACTTAAGATATATGGAAGGAAATATTAAAAATTGCCCCGACAAGCTGTCAACCATAAAGCAGATTGTATTAGACCACCTGCCATGATCAACACTGTCTGAATGATGACCTGATCTTTAACACATCCATCCTTTATCTTCCACTTCACCCTCTATGAGGGTCGCGGGGGGGGGGGGGGGTTTCCCTACCCCCATCCAGGGGAGAACGTTTTGGGCGCTGGGCAGATACACCCAGGACAGGACACCAATCCATCACTGGACACACACTCACTCACACAGACACACTCCATATGGGGCAATTTGGAGAATTCAATTGACCTTGATCCAGGTTTTTAGACTGTGGAAGGAAACCGGAGAACCCGGAGGAAACCCACGCGAACATGGGGAGAACATGGAAACTCCACCCAGATTGGGATTCGAACCGGGTATCCCTAGCGCTGAGAGGAGAACATGCCAACCACTAAGCCACTGTGCCACCAGAAAAAGTTCGATCCATCCATTATCTTCCGCTTTATCCTCTATTAGGGTCGTGGGGGGGTTCCCCATGCCCATCCAGGGGAGAACGTTTCGGGCGCTGGGCAGACACACCCAGGACAGGACGCCAATCCATCGCTGGGCACACACTCACTCACACACACTCTATATGGGGCAATTTAAGGAACTCGATTGACTTTCATCCATGTTTTTGGACTGTGGGAGGAAACCGGCGAACCCGGAGGAAACCCACGCAGACACGGGGAGAACATGGGAACTTCACCCAGATGGGGATTCGAACCGGGAATCCCTAGAGCTGAGAGGAGAACATGCCAACCACTAAGCCATCTCTAACACACATTTGAATAATTGTATAACTTTCATAACGTGTGCTCTAGTTCAACTTTAAATGAAAACAAGTGGGAGCTTTGTAAGCGTCTTGTTCAACGAGGGAACGTTCTTACCACATCTCAAATTTCATACTGCTGTGTGAAAGAGGAACAGCAGCGTCCTCTTTCAGCGCTCCGGCTCTAATAGTGCGAATGTCAAAGTGATCAGTCATGAGCCTGTAAAGAGCCCTGAATCCTGCAGGTTCATTAGGATTCAATTCAGGAAAGGCTTTCATTTAGTGAGATCATATTTACATTTACATCTGAAAACAGAACCATGTGTCGGACGGCAAGGTGGCTTAGTGGTTGGCATGTTCTCCTCTCAGCGCTAGGGATTCCCGGTTCGAATCCCAATCTGGGTGGAGCTTCCATGTCCTCCCCGTGTCCGCGTGGGTTTCCTCTGGGTTCTCCGGTTTCCTCCCACAGTCCAAAAACATGGATCAAGGTCAATTGAATTCTCCAAATTGCCCCATATAGAGTGTGTCTGTGTGAGTGAGTGCGTGCCCAGGGATAGATTGGCGCCCTGTCCTGGGTGTATCTGCCCAGCGCCTGAAACGTTCTCCCCTGAATGGGCATGGGGAACCCCACCACGACCCTGATAGAGGATAAAGCGGAAGATAATGAATGAATGCCCCTGTATGGTGTGTGTCCAGTGATGGGTTGCCCAGCATCTGAAATGTTCTCCTGTGGATGGGCAGGTTTCAAATCGTTTCCTCCCACATTTACATTACATTTGGTCATTTGCCCAAAAGCAACTTACAAGCGGAGGACAGGGTTCATCACAACATCCCTGCAGCAATGAGGGTTAAGGGTCTCACTCAAGGAGCCACACTGGTAACTTCAGTAGACCTGGGATTTGAACCCCCAACCTTTAGATTGATAGCCCCACACCCTAACCACTGCGCTACCGTGCCCCTATATTCATATTAATATTGATATACTTCTCGAGGATTCAAGGGGACTTCGTCATTTACAAAACATGTGGTACATCCAATTCACCAACCCAGTTACCCTCAATTTTTTTTGCCGTCAGAATTCAAATATAGGTGGCACGGTGGCTTAGTGGTTGGCATGTTCGCCTCTCAGCACTAGGGATTCCCGGTTCGAATCCCCATCTGGGTGGAGTTTCCATGTTCTCTCTGTGTCCCCTGGGTTGCCTCCGGGATCTCCAGTTTCCTCCCACAGTCCAAAAACATGGATCAAGTTAATTTGCCCCATATAGAGTGTGTCTGTGTGAGTGAGTGCGTGCCCAGTGATGGATTGGCACCCTGTCCTGGGTGTATCTGCCCAGAGCCCGAAACATTCTCCCCTGGATGGGCATTGGGACCCCCCCGTAACCCTAATATAGGATAAAGCGGAAGATAATGAATGAATGAATGAATTCAAATATAGCAGCGTTACAGCATATAAATCTAAAATGTACAATAATATAAGTATAAAAAACCACAACAATAAAATATAGCAGCCGTTATATATACAGTACATACAGATATTCTAAATGTAATATATACATCCATCCATTATCTTCCACTTTATCCTCTATTAGGGTCGCGGGGTGGTTCCCCATGCCCATCAAGGGGAGAACGTTTCGGGCGCTGGGCAGATACACCCAGGACACCAATCTATCACTGGGCACACACTCACTCACACATACACACTCTATATGGGGCAATTTGTAGAACTCAATTGACCTTCATCCATGTTTTTGGACTGTGGGAAGAAACCGAAGAACCCGGAGGAAACCCACATGGACACGGGGAGAACATGGAAACTCCACCCAGATGGGGAACCGGGAATCCCCAGCTCTGAGAGGAGAACATGCCAACCACTAAGCCACCGAATATACCGCCCTGAATATATTAATAATTATTTTATCAGCTCCTCCTGATACCAGATGCATTTAATAGTTTTATAGTTCCAGACTGTAGTCCATCTGTGTTCTTTGTTGTTGTTAGTCCCCTGTTGGTTCTCTGTTCTCTGTTGGTCAGGAGCATCACAGAACAAGTATCATTTGGGTGGTGGATTGTTTCTTGTCAGTTCTGCAGTGACACTGATGTGGTGAGGGGGTTTTAGTGCAGCAGTGCTGCTGGAGGTTCATTTCTCCACCTCAGTCACACTGCTGGGATAGGACTAATGCCCCCACCCAATAACCCCTGCTCTGTGGTGGTACTATTGGGGTTCTGAGCATTAGAACAAAGGACACAGTATGTACTGTAGAACACACACAGATGGACTACAGAATGAAATTGGAGAACTTTGTACATCTGTATGGATTATTTATATAAAACGTGACCGTGATCTCGTATTCTATTTTCCCGAAACCCTTCTGATGATGTTCATATAGGAATGTGTACTTAAAAAAGAGGCCGTGAAATTTATAACAGTAACATTTTTTAAATGAAAAACCATAAAAAAGAAGAAAACCTGGCAGATTATGATTAATTAGCTGAGCGTTGGGTGTTAAAGGCTCACCGATTTCTCTCTTGCGGTCATTGGTGGTACAGCTGTGGAAGAACTCGGTCATAAGACTCTCGAGTGCACGCAAGGAGGTCTCCTCCGACGCCTACGGACACAGAGACAACAGAACGATGAGTGACGGGACAGAGAAGGTTTATACAGAAATATTACAGAGGACACACACACACACACACACACACACACACACACACACACACTGCATCGGCATAAAACAGGTCTCGTACTGTAATTCCAATAAACTGTCTTCAGTTTTGATGACCTCACACGTTTACTGTGACATCATCCCCGCAAACGTCAGCAATCACATTTCTTTCCGTCCAGAGTTGCAATCATCTTTAATTAATTAATGTTACAATTAGTGGTTGGCATGTTCTCCTCTCAGAGCTAGAAATTCCCGGTCTCGAGTCCCAATCTGGGTGGAGTTTCCATGTCCTCCCTGTGTCCGCGTGGGTTTTCTCCGGGTTCTCCGGTTTCCTCCCTTAGTCCAAAAACATGGATCAAGGTGAATTGAATTCACCACATTGCCCCATATAGAGTGTGTCAGTGTGAGGGAGTGTGTGCCCAGCAATATATTGCCCCCCTGTCCTGGGTGTATCTGCCCAGCGCCCAAAACGTTCTCCCCTGGATGGGCATGGAGAACCCCCCCACCGCGACCCTAAAAAAGGATAAAGCAGAAGATGATGGATGGATGCCTCAACACTGTCGTGATGACATTCATTAATAAAATACTTATTGTGCTGATAACCGGATCTTTAGACCCACCCCCCCCATAACATTAGGGTTTGTGTGTATTATAATATTGTAAGGAGGATGCTTGCGTACGTGTGTGTTCTTTAAAAAGACTTTCTGAACTCACGTTCGGCTTGAGTGTGTAAAACCGAACATCTGAGAAACTTGAACTCACTGCGTGTTAAAATGAAACTAGAGATAAAAAAAAACACCCAGCGTCGGTTCCAGTCAAATACTTTTGGTTACCAAATGATTGGTGCATCTCCACTTCACTGTTAACATTAAAGATGATCAGATTCCTTTAATACGACTTGATCCCATACAGATACTCCAAAACCCCTTTCTGCTTCACCTGGTGTCCATGTTATCAGAGCTATATCCTGTAAAAATGGACATTGTAGTTCTACAATTTTTAGACGGTGACTAACAGAGACAAAGAACCAACCAGGGGACTAACAACAACAAAGAACACAGATGGACTTGGAGAATTGGAATTGGAGAACTACAAAGTCCATCTACATGATAAGTGGAGGACATCGAGGATGGAGCAAGAAGGGGGCATGTCCATATTTTTGACTGGTTGTTTCTTAGCAGGGATCCAGGTCTGGAATTGGAAAACCACAATGTGGAGCTGATCAAACGTACAGTGAGTGTAAAAACAAGATCTAATTTAGACTTTTTTTTCTGAATTAGGATCAACAACCTTCTGGTTCCAAAGGACAACAACTGCAAGTTTGAGGACTGGCTGACGCCCATCCTGGATCAGATGGTTCTCGAGCAGAAGCCTGAGGTCAGAGGTACCACTTTGCTTATGATGGTTATTATTGCCTTTTAAGGGGTGTGGTAGCTCAAAGGGTTATAGTGTTGGGATATCCATGGATGTTACAACAGAGAACAGAGAACCAACAGGGATTAAACAACAACAAAGAACACAGATGGACTACAGTCTGGAATTAGAGAACTACAATGTGGAGCTGATCAAACGTACAGTGAGTATGAAAACAAGAAAGTTTATCTAATTAAGGCTTTTTTTTAAATTTATTTATTTTTTATTTAGGATCGACAACTTTCTGGTTCCCAATGACAACGACTGCAAGTTGGAGGACTGGCTGACGCCCATCCTGGATCAGATGGTTCCTGAGCAAAAAACTGAGGTCAGAGGTACCACTTTGCTTATGATTGGTTATTATTGCGGCGGTGCGGTGGCTTAGTGGTTGGCATGTTCTCCTCTCAGAGCTAAAGATGCCCGGTCTCGAGTCCCAATCTGGGTGGAGTTTCCATGTCCTCCCTGTGTCCGCGTGGGTTTCCTCCGGGTTCTCCGGTTTCTTCCCTTAGTCCAAAAACATGGATCAAGGTGAATTGAATTCACCACATTGCCCCATATAGAGTGGGTCTGTGTGAGTGAGTGTGTGTCCAGTGATAGATTGGCGTCCTGTCCTGGGCCTATCTGCCCAGCGCCCGAGACGTTCTCCCCTGGATGGGCATGGGGAACCCCCCCACTACCCTAAAAGAGGATAAAGCGGAAGATAATGAATGAATGAATGGTTATTATTGCCTTTTAAGGGGTGTGGTAGCTCAAAGGGTTATAGTGTTGGGATATCCATGGATGTTACCATAGAGAACAGAGAACCAACAGGGACTAACAACAACAAAGAACACAGATGGACTACAGTCTACAATTGGAAAACTACAAAGTCCATCTATATGATAAGTGGAGGACATAGAGAATGGAGCCAGAAGGGGGCGTGGCCAAACGTTGGCCTTCTGTTTGAACTGTATGTGATCGCTGTTACATCACAAAGGTCCTGATGTTCTCAGATAATGAATAATGAAAACACAACAACCACATAAAACATTTATATCAGTGTAAATATAGTGGAGAGTTCATGGAGCCAGGGGCGGGTTATCTTTAGGGGGAGTGTCGGCTCGCGGAGCGACGATAAGGAACGCGGCGCTAAACACCGGCAGCATGGAGAACCACAGACCAGAGGAAGAACAACCGTTAACGATAACAAACGACGCACCGACAGCGAGTCGGGCATCAGATGGTTAATGTGAGCAGAACATAGTCACATGATCATACAGGGTTCGTTTCCATTGATGCCGCTATTAAGACACAATGTTCACAATAATGTGATAACGTCCTAAAAAAAAGGCCATATTTCCATAAGATTTAGGGGTGTTTCAGGGAATTCTGGGAACATTCTTCGAGAAGTACATTCGTAAGGTTGAAACAAAACACCGGTCTTACAGTCGGAGGTCTAACTCATTCATTCATTCATCCATCCATTATCTTTCGCTTTATCCTCTATTAGGGTCATGGGGGGGGAAGAACGTTTCAGGCGCTGGGCAGATACACCCAGGAGAGGACGCCAACCTATCATTGGACACACATTCACTCACACAAACACACTCTACATGGGGCAATTTGGAGAACTCAATTGACTTGATCTGAATCATGCTTATTTTGTAAAAATCTAAGCAAAATCTAAGGGTGTGGGTGATGGGGTGGTTCCTCAAGCCCATCCAGGGGTCTCAGGTGCTGGGCAGATACACCCAGGACAAGACACCAATTTATCACTGGACACACTCAATATGGGGCAATTTTGAGAATTCAATTAAACTTTGATCCATGTTTTTAGAAGAAACCGGAGAACCCGGCGGACACAGGGAGGTAATAAGGTTGGAACAAAACACCGGTCTCACAGTCGGAGTTCTAACTCATTCATTCCTTACATTCATTATCTTCCACTTTATCCTCCATTAGGGTAGCGGAGGGGTTCCCCATGCCCATCCAGGGGAGAATTTTACTGGCGCTGGGCAGATACACCCAGGACAGGACGCCAATCCATCACTGTGCACACACTCACTCACACAAACACACTCTATATGGGGCAATTTGGAGAACTCAATTGACTTGATCCATGTTTTTGGACTGTGGGAGGAAACAGGAGAACCCGAAGGAAACCCACGTGGACACGGGGAGAACATAGAAACTCCACCCAGATGGGGATTCGAACCGGGAATCCCTAGCGCTGAGAGGAGAACATGCTCAACCACTAACCCACCCTGTCGCCCCACGTTCAAATTCATTTAAAAGAAAACCAGGTTCTGTTCCCATAAGGACAAACAAAAACAGACAAGTGTTCTGAAAGTGGAACTTTGTTTTTGTTCCGTTCGAGTTGCGCCACTTGGTCTGAAGTTCCGGCAACACTGATGATTACGGTTAAGACGCTCTAATCTAACAATTGTAATTGTGACGTTTTTTAAAATCGCGATTAATTGCAGAAACAATTAATTGTATCACCTCTAACATAGACGTGTGCTAAGGAGAACCAACTTCGAAAGGGGTTGGCATGGGAACGATGTTGGCGCCCACATGTGAGAACTGTAGTTGTTTGGCGGCGCCGCAGCAGCAGAAGATTTCGACGCTTCAGCTGGATGCTCGCTTACTACACCCTTGAGAACATGACTGCGTGTAAAAGTGAAAAGGAGGAAGAGCGTTTGAGGAACCTGAAGCTCAGCAAACTCGCGGCCCGGGCGAGAGATGCTTGTAAATTCTCTGTATAAGTCTCAACATGTCGTGCCGTTTGCGCCGCATACTTAACGCAGGCTCTGGCTCGCACCTCTCCAATCACCACCCGTCTCCATGAAGCCACCAGAGACACGGAACCAAGGAGGACGGAACCGCGCCGCCGGAAACGGCCCGTTTTATATGAACTCGCGCAGACTTCACTGTGACTTTCAGTCGTTTCTTTACAAACCACAAAAACTGAGAGGCCTGAAACACAAGCCTCTCCTTTCCTCACGTCAAGGGCTCTTTATTTTGTCAGAAGACGTCTGTAGTCTGTTCCATTCGGTCGTGTATTTGCCCAAAACAAATTAGTTTTTATTTCCGTATATTTTTGTAATTTAAATTCACGCCTAAATTCACTTTATATTCTTTTGCACATGCTTATTCTTAAATGTAAAGGTACTTAATGTGTATGCCTTGCACAGCGTCCTTGGGTGTTCTGAAAGGCGCTTTCAAATAAAATGTATCATTATTATTATTATTATTAAGTCTATTTTTAAAGATTTTAACATTCTGCTGCCACTGTGACTGTGGAAAAAACTCTCACTGTATAACACAAACTCAGGTCTATATTTTTACGACTACTGTTACCAATCATATATTATTATTTATTACTTATATATAACATATTTATTCATTCATTCATTATCTCCCGCTTCATCCTCTATTAGGGTCGCGGTGGGGTTCCCCATGCCCATCCAGGGGAGAACGTTTAGGGTGCTGGGCAGATACACCCAGGACAGGGCGCCAATGCCTCGCTGGGCACACACTCACTCACACAGACACACTATATATGGGGCAATTTGGAGAATTCAATTGACTTGACGTGCCAACCACTAAGCCACCATGCCGCCCAATATATATTTATTATTATTAGCATTATTAATATTACTACTACTACTTATTATTGTTATTGCTATTATTACTATAGTTATTCTAATATTACTGTTACTATTTAAATCGCATTTACATACAATTATAGTATTTAAACATTTTTACTGTTGAATTCCATTACATCACACTGCATTTCACTTTTTTACTGTTATTAAGCTAGTATTAGTTACTTTTTTGTTTTTGTTTTGTGTCTTAATGTCATAAATGTCTTGTAACCGTGGGACAGTGAGGAACGTAATTTCGATGACTTTGTATGTATAAAACATGTGAAGGAATTGACAATAAAGCCGACTTTGACTTTTGGACAGAATAATAGCCATGACTGTGTTTTGTCTTTATGCAGCACTTCTGCATTGATCAAGCGAGGAACGATCATCTGATGGAACACATTTCCTCTTTTTAGAGTGTTTTTTTGTTTATTCATTTATTTATTAAATTTTTCCCCCCTCATGAATAAATTAACATCTGCATCCTCCCTTCAGCTTTGTGCACTATATGGTCAAAAATACCAAAATACCCAACAAGACCTACCCGTCTATTATACCTATTCAGAGGAGCATCGGTGAGGTCAGACACCGATGTTGGATGGGGGGAGGGGGTTTCTTCAAATAAAGGACAGAACTATGCTTTTAATGTTGTGGGAACAGTTTAGGGAAGGCCCGTTCTGGTCCCGGTATAGGAAAGCAAGGTGAGGTGAGTTTTGTGACGGTGTCGGGTCAGAGAGTCAGATAAGTTTTGATCTGGAAGACTAATCTACACTGGATTGGCGCCCAGCGCCCGAAATGTTCTCCCCTGGATGGGCATGGGGAACCCCCCCCCCCCCCGCGACCCTGATATAGGATGAAGCGGAAGATAATGGATGGATGGATGGATTAATCTACACAGAATCCTGACCTCCCCTTCATCCAACAGCTTTCATCCCTCAAGCACACACACACACATGCATGCACACAAACAAATGCACACACACACATGCATGCACACAAAAACACAAACGCACACACACACTTGCACAAGCCTACAACAACACATGCAAGCACGCACGAACACAAGCCCATGGGCCCGCATGAACACCAGTCCATGGGCGCGCAACATTCCATGGGTACATACCTGATTATTTAACATAAGAAGGAAATGACCATAAATATAATTCTACATTCACAACGTTGATGTAAGATCTAAAGTTGATGTTAAAACTGAAGGCTGGATCAAGTTATTCTGATATCCTATTGGCCGACGCCTCCTCATGTGCTGGTTATGGGACGCAGGGATACGGTCATTGAGACACCAGTGTACCCCAAGAACCTTTAAAAGGTTTTGCAAGCTTTCTGGCTAAACTTCTACAAGCAACCTGTTACTGACATTGACATTAGAACCAGAATCAGCTTCATACAGAGTTTTTAATAATACAAGAACCAGAGCGGTAAACAATGTCCCTGCATATGAGAGGAACATTGATAATCGGTCACATCGCTGGTGTATTGTCTAAAGTTCTCCCTAAACTCGGACGAAACGGCTTCATCACGCTGACAGACGATAAGGAGCAGCATGCTGAAGAAACGCAATCACGTATTATAATAATAATATATAATATATTATAATAATATAATAATAATAAAATGACACCTAAAACAATAATCCGTCCTGATTTGAGCCTGGTGTGAACGTCATCAGCGATGTTATTTAATAAAATGTACTGTCAAAGGCAGCACGGTGGCTTAGTGGTTGGCATGTTCTCTTCTCAGCACTAGGGATTCCAGGTTCCAACACCAATCTGGGTGGAGTTTCCATGTTCTCCCTGTGTCCACGTGGGTTTTCTCCGGGTTCTCCGGTTTCCTCCCACAGTCCAAAAGCATGGATCAAGGTTAATTGAATTCTCCAAATTGCCCCATATAGAGTGTGTCTGTTCTCCCCGGGATGGGCATGAGGAACCACTCCATCCCCATATATATATATATAGTGTATATATATTTTTACATTTATTTTATATACTGTATATACCTATATTTATATATTATATTTATACAAAAAATATTCTATATTATATATACAGTGGCGGCACGATAGCTTAGTGGTTGGCATGTTCGCCTCTCAGTGCTAGGGATTTCCGGTTGGAATCCCCATCTGGGTGGAGTTTGCATGTTCTCCCCGTGTCTGTGTGGGTTTCCGCCAGGTTCTCCGGTTTCCTCCCACAGTCCAAAAACATGGATCAAGTTAATAGAGTTCTTCAAATTGCCCCATATAGAGTGTGTGTGTGTGAGTGAGACAGATTGGCATCCTGTCCTGGGTGTATCTGCACAGCGCCCGAAACGTTCTCCCCTGGATGGGCATGGGGAACCCCCCCCCCCCCCCGCGACCCTAATAGAGGATAAAGCGGAAGATAATGAATGACCATCATATTACCACATGCTCATACTGAGCCTGGGACGCATGGGTCAGTCGTAGGTTTGTGGTCAAGAAACCACCCATGTGACCTGAAGCTCCCCGGGTCGA
This sequence comes from Corydoras maculifer, assembly GCA_019802435.1. NCBI lineage: Eukaryota > Metazoa > Chordata > Actinopteri > Siluriformes > Callichthyidae > Corydoras > Corydoras maculifer. The sequence continues at coordinate 817,603 of JAFMOD010000325.1, forward strand.
TTCTCATCCAACCAAGTACTATGATTGAAGTGGCACCTAACCCCAATTGCTTCCAGTGCACCATATATAGGGCTGCCCACCGCTCCAGGGACGTGTCCTTACTTCACTCAGTGTATACATGTGTGTGTTCCACTGCACGGATGGCTTAAACGTGGAGGACACACTCCTCTGTGTGTAAACACTGTGGACAAAATAGACCACTTTTAGCCTTGACTGCCATCATTAAGACTGAATATGGGGGGGGGGGGGGGGTCTGGTAAAGACCTAGTCATTGGAAGTGAGGACAGAACGTGGTTAGAGGGTCAGAAGAACGCCTGTAGAACGCCTGCAGTGCCTGTATTATCTTCATTATTTTAAAATTTTTTATTAAATTTATTAAAAATAAAAAATTATATCATTATTAGTTTTAATTTAATGGAGGTTCTTGTCATGTGGTGCATTTGCGGATCGATCGTGGAAGCTTTTAACGGTCTGGAACCGGCCACATGAACTGTTTTAGAAACCAGATACGGCCTCGTGAGCCAGAAATATCTTATAATAAATTTGTTGTGGTGGTGGGGGGGGGGGGGGCTGCCCATTAATCCACAATTTGTGAGGTCAGACACTGATGTTGGACAGGAGGAACTGTCTTCATTAATGTTGAGGGTCAGTCACCAAATCATCTAAGCATTCTGTAGTCCATTCAGGCTGGGACGGTTGTAGGTTTGTGGTTGAGGAACCAGCCTTGCAACCTGAAGGTCCCCGGTTCGATTCCCGATCCCACTAAATACAATGGCTGAAGTGCCCTTGGACAAGGCACCTAACCCTAATTGCTCCCTAATTAGCATATACAGGGCTGCTCACTGCTCATTTCACTCAGTGTGTGTTTAATATGGAGGATGTATCCCTCAATGGGGGGACATGGTGGCTTAGTGGTTTGCATGTTCTCCTCTCAGCGCTAGAGATTCCCAGTTCGAATCCCAACCTAGGTGGAGTTTCCATGTTCTCCCCATGTCCACGTGGGTTTCCTCCAGGTTCTCTGGATTTAACATGGATCGAGTTAAATTGAATGCTCCAAATTGCCCCATATAGTGTGTTTGTGTGTGTGTGAGTGTGCCCAGTGATAGATTTCCCTCTGTCCTGGGTGTATCCACCCAGCGCCGAAAACGTTCTCCCCTGGATGCCCCATCCCCATTGCCCCATATAGAGTGTGAGTGATAGATTGACACCATGGGTGCATCTGCACCAGGCAGGACCACCCCCTTAACCCTAGCATATGACTAAGCAGAGGACAATGGATGGATAAATTCCTCTATGTGAGCACAGAAGACTGTATAGATCCTTTAAATAATAGAGCCTTCCCCAAACTGTTCAGAATACAACAAAAACACACAACTGCACCAAATGCACAGCTGGGTATTTCATTTCGACACCTGTGTTTTCGACACCTGTGTTTTCGACACCTGTGTTTTCGACACCTGTGTTTTCGACACCTGTGTTTTTGACACCTGTGTCAATGGGACCAAAACAAGACACATAGAATACATATATTTACTGTTTTAAACTCGGGTGAGATGCAGGTTAACGGGAAGCAGAGCTGAAACAAATCTGAGGCTTCAGGGAAGTTTTTGTTGTCATTTTTGTGTAACAGACGGACAGAGACAGACAGGCAGAGAGACGGGTAGAGAGACGGACAGAGAGACGGACAGGGAGACGGACAGGGAGACGGACAGGGAGACGGACAGGGAGACGGACAGACAAGGCAGAGAGAGAAAAAGAAGGGCAGAGAGGGAGAGAGACAGAAAGGCAGAAAGAGTGAGAGACAAATAGAGAGATAGAGAGACAGACAAGGCAGAGAGAGAGAGAGACAGGCAGAGAGAGAGACAGGCAGAGAGAGAAAGACAGGCAGAGAGAGAGAGAAAGACAGGCAGAGAGAGAGACAGGCAGAGAGATAAATGGGCAGAGAGAGAGAGACAGGCAGAGAGATAGACAGACAGGCAGAGAGACAGACAAACAAACAGAGAGACAGACAGGCAGAGAGACAGACAAATAGATAGACAGACAGGCAGAGAGACAGACAAACAAACAAACAGAGAGACAGACAGGCAGAGAGACGGGTAGAGAGACGGACAGGGAGACGGACAGACAAGGCAGAGAGAGAGAGACAGGCAGAGAGAGAGACAGGCAGAGAGAGAGAGACAGGCAGAGAGAGAAAGACAGGCAGAGAGAGAGAGAGAAAGAAAGACAGGCAGAGAGAGAGAGAGAGAGAGAGAAAGACAGGCAAAGAGAGAGAGACAGGCAGAGAGATAAATGGGCAGAGAGACAGACAGACAAATAGATAGACAGACAGGCAGAGAGACGGACAAACAAACAAACAGAGAGACAGACAGGCAGAGAGACAGACAAGACAGACAGGCAGAGAGACAGACAAATAGATAGACAGACAGGCAGAGAGACAGACAAACAAACAAACAGAGAGACAGACAGGCAGAGAGACAGACAAACAGAGAGACACAGGGTCCATGTGCAGAGACGGTGACTCACCATGCCCGGTCCCCGGTCCCCCTCAATCCGCCCCGGCTGCTGTGTGGATCGGACTACAGTGGGAGAGGCCGGGCTCTGCTCTCCCCGCTGCCCGTCATGGCTCTCTGGCGGCCGGAGCGCTGGCTGGCTGAGCCCCGGTGTCGGCGGGGTGGAGCTGCGGGTCCTCGGTATCCGCTCCCCGGCTGGCGGCTCTGTTGTTGTCGGTGGTGCTGCAGGGGAACACCCGCTCGGCCGGCGGCCTCACACGCGGCGTGTAGCCCCAGCGTCCCGCCGCCTCGGTAACAGCAGTGGCGGCGGCAGGAGAAGAACCGTGAAAATGGCGCTGAGCTGCGGGCTGCGGGTCCGACGTTAGCCGCCGCTTCTGTCGTGCAGGCCGCGGAGCTTCCTCTGCGCAGCGCCACTCCCGCCGGAAGTGAAATCTTAATCTCGTGCCGGATGAAACCGGCCGCAGCGAGACATGTGGCAGCGTCGAGCTGCGAAGAGAACCTTTAAACACCTTTAAACACCTTTAAGAGAACCTTTAAACACCTTTAAACACCTTTAAGAGAACCTTTAAACACCTTTAAACACCTTTAAGAGAACCTTTAAACACCTTTAAGAGTACCTTTAAACACCTTTAAGAGAACCTTTAAAAGAACCTTTAAACACCTTTAAGAGAACCTTTAAACAACTTTAAGAGAACCTTTAAAAGAACCTTTAAACACCTTTAAGAGAACCTTTAAACAACTTTAAGAGAACCTTTAAAAGAACCTTTAAACACCTTTAAGAGAACCTTTAAACAATTTAAGAGAACCTTTAAAAGAACCTTTAAACACCTTTAAGAGAACCTTCAAACACCTTTAAGAGAACCTTTAAACAAAACCTTTAAACACCTCTAAAAGAACCCTTAAACACCTTTAAGAACCTTAAGAGAACCTTTAAACACCCTTAAACACATTAAGAACCTTAAGAGAACCTTTTAAAACCTTTAAAAGAACCTTTAAACACCTTTAAAAGAACCTTAAGAACCTTTAAGAGAACCTTTAAACACCTTTAAAAGAACCTTTGAGAACATTTAAAGGAACTTTTAAAAGAACCTTTAAGAGAACCTTTAAAAAATCCTTTAAACACCTTTAAGAACCTTTAAAATAACCTTTAAAAGATCCTGTCTGTCCTGTGTGTCCAGTGATAGATTGGCGCCCTGTCCTGGGTGTATCTGCCCAGCGCCCGAGACGTTCTCCCCTGGATGGGCATGGAGAAAGCCCTGCGACCCTAATAGAGGATAAAGCGGGAGATAATGGATGGATGGATTGACTTACAATTAGGCGGCACGGTGGCTTAGTGATTTAGCATGTTCTCCTCTCAGCGCTGGGGATTCCCGGTTCGAATGGGTGGAGTTTCCATTTTCTCCCTGTATCCGTGTGGGTTTCCTATGGGTTCTCCGGTTTCCTCCCACAGTCCAAAAACATGGATCAAGTCAATTGAATTCCCCAAAATTGCCCCATATAGAGTGTGTGTGTGAGTGAGTGAGTGTGTGCCCAGCGACAGGGTGTATCTGCCCAGCGCCCGAAACATTCTCCCCTGCTTATCTGAACAGATAATTCAGAGAGGATAATGAGTCTGTGTTTATTTGCTGTTTGAGTTGTACGGTTTGAGTTGATCTTGAGTTTATTTAGGTCACACAAACAGACAGGAAGTAACCGGAATGTTCCATGACTTCAAAAACAACAAATCTTTTTGAAAAATGCAGATTGGAGGAGTGCTGTGTGAAATAATAAGAGCACACTTCCGGCTCACGACACGCCACTTATCGGCTGATCTGAGAGATGCGAACAGACTGCTGCATTCATACAATAACATCAGACGTGAGCCAGATCATTGGCTGCTGATCAATTCTAATAAAAGAGACCTGCACAAAACATCCAGTGAGACCTTTTAATTTACAAAACTGGCAGATCCAGTTGGCTTTCACCCGTTAAAATCCTCCACAGAAGTGAAAGTGGAAGCAATTCCGGGATATCGTCCATCCCACACGATGCCACGTGGCAATAAACATCACATAAAAGCATTTAAAACATTTTTCTTAGCTCCATATTTTATAAAATACACTGATAAATAATATTAAAATGACTCGACGGCCGGACCAGCAGGGCTGCAGGCTTGATCAGCTGGCCTCTGATTGCTTTTGTCCTCTTAAGACGTGGATGCGATAGGCCCAGGCTCGGTCCACACCCTCCCCTTCGACCCTGCAGGGGGTCCAGTCGGGAAAAGGGAACCGTCCAGCTACAATCAGAGCATCTTCTGGAAGCTCGACCAGCAACTTCTGCTGTAGAAGCTGAAGCTGGAGAACAAACAGAGAGAACCATGTGTTATATAGATGTGCTTGTGTTTAACTGTGTGGACACTATATGAACTAAAGTACAGGGACACATGCATGGTACACCATTCCCCCATACAAAGCTTTTAATGCGGCAGCTCACCACGTCTGTGTTCAACCATACTTTAAAAACACTCCAATTTCGATCATATCAGTCTTATCAAACTGGCTACCAGTTAAGTTTCATATTAAGTACAAAATTTTATTGATAACATAAAATTCTACATACCGTATTTTCCGGACTATAAGGCGCCCCTAAAAGCCTAAAATTTTCCCAGAAATCTGACGTGCGCCTTATAATCCGGTGCGCCTTATACGTGTACTGAGTTCCAAAATCTATAAAAGTGTTGTTGTGCGACCGGATGGTGTTTTCCACACATCACCGTCCTGCTGATCTGTGACTCCATGCGCTCATCTCACAGAAAAGCCGAGTAAAGAAAATTAATTGGGAGCTCGCCGTCATTCCAGGAGGATTAAATAAAGAACTCTGACCGCTGGACATTGGTGTAAACGGGGCGTTTAAAGTAAAGTTGCGGGCAGCGTGGGAGCGATGGTCGATTAGACGGCGATCACGCGTTTACTAAAACTCGGGAGGCGGCGGCGGGCGAGTTACGCCACCGTCTGTGAATGGGTTGTGGAGGCCTGGGCTGAGGGTTCTGCTGTAACCGTTGTCCGAGCTTTCACGAAAGCCGGCGTCGTCGCTGAACAGCTGCCTGGAGACGAGACGGACTCAGACATTGATGAGGGGGGACACCGGAGTGCTCAATAGTGAAACAGCTTTTTAATTCAGACACAGCAGACTGTGATTGATTTGTGGGAGAAGAGAGATTAAAATAATGTGTCTTTTGTCAAGAAGTAGAATAAACTTCAATTATAAATCAGCGTTCTGCATCCTTTACTTTTCTTGTAGATCGTATGTTTTAGCAGGTGCCTTATAATACGGTGCCATACAGAATAAGTACAGTACAGAAATAGAGTCCCTAATTCAGACTGCACCTTATAGTACGGTGCGCCTTGTACGTGGGTCACATACAGAAACAGACCCCGTAATTCACACTGCGCCTTATAGTACGGTGCGCCTTATGGTCCGGAAAATACGGTAATCAGGCTGCACAGTATCTGAGTGAGCTGATTCAATCGTACAAGTCAACACGTGAGCTCCGCTCTCAAGGTGCTGGTCTACTCTTAGCTCCTAGAATAAATAAAATGACTGCTGGTGGAAGAGCGTTCTCCCACAAGGCTCCTCAACTTTGGAATAGCCTTCCAGTTACTGTTCGTGATTCTGAATCACTAATAATCTTTAAGAATAAATTCATTCATTCATTATCTCCCGCTTCATCCTCTATTAGGGTCGCGGGGGGGTTCCCCATGCCCATCCAGGGGAGAACGTTTCGGGCGCTGGGCAGATAGACCCAGGACAGGGCGCCAATCCATCGCTGGGCACACACTCACTCACACAGACACACTCTATATGGGGCAATTTGGAGAATTCAATTGACTTGATCCATGTTTTTGGCCTGTGGGAGAAAACCGGAGAACCCGGAGGAAACCCACGCGGACACGGGGAGAACATGGAAACTCCACCCAGATGGGGATTCAAACCGGGAACCCCTAGTGCTGAGAGGCAAACGTGCTAACCACTAAACCACCATGCCGCCTATGAATAAATTAAAAACACATTTATTTAATCTTGCGTTTAATGAATCCCCTGTAGATAAAGATGTAGATCTCAGGCTTGGCTGTGTTGGGGGGTTATCTGTGATCAGTGTATGCTGGCGTTTCACCTCTTCACCCACCTCATCGTTAATGGGGGGGTGTGGCGCTGAAATGATGCTGTTCCGGGGCGCCATCTCAACTATGTAGTCTGCAGTATCTGCCTGTTTTAGTTCTGCTTTTTTAATCAGTGATGCCGGAGTCACATGATGCACTGTGTCAATCAATCACTTATTAATTAAATGCCGTGCTTAATTATCAGCTCTAACTGCCTTCCTTGTCTGTTTCTTTTAAGGTTGACCGGCCTCCTGGAGATCTTCATCCATGGCTCTGCTGACGAATACTGGATGGAACCTGAATATTAAGTGGACCGTCGGTCCTGCAGGAGGCCCCCTAATGGACTCACATATAGTTCTCCAGTTGTTAGAGATTACACTGTTGTCCTACACTGTTGTTACTGCACCCCCCGCTCAAGAAGGATGTGCCCCCCACTGAGTCTTGGTCCTCCCAAGGTTTCTTCCTTAAATAACAACATAATAGGGAGTTTTGTCTTGCCACTGTCGCTTCGGCTTGCTCTTTAGGGGTTTAAAGGCTTTTCGTTGTGCTGCTTTGTGCTGCTTTGTGACGATGTACTGTTGTAAAAAGCGCGACATTAATACATAACCTGAACTCGAACTTGAATTAGGGAGCAGCCGGTCTCACTAACGTACCCATCAGGACAAAACGGAATGATACACTCACCACGCTCGGTGCCAGGAACACGGTGATGTTCTGATAGCTGGACAAATTGACCTGGAGGCACGAATGGAAATCAGACGGCATACTGAGGCATTCATACAGGGCTTTTTCAAGCGAGGTACAGTGTCGTGACCCACCTTCCACAGGTCTTCTTTACGGTACGAGACTCTCCCGTGGTTTCCAGTCCTCCAAGCATGAAATCTGGCCAGCCGGAGGAGCCATGGGTTGAGCTCGAAGCCCACAGCGGGAGAGAAGCCCTGCTGACAGGCCTGTAACACCTGACGTCACAGAAGATACGAACACGGCACTATTTAAAAGCACGTTACACGATCAGGCTCCTATGTGTCTGCTCTGCTCCATCAACACATACCAGCTCGTTCGCTCCGATCTAACAATTTGAACTTACTATCTGTTCCTCGTACTCGGTTAAAGACTCGGGGGGATCAAACCTTCGAGGTTGTTGCTCCCAAACTGTGGAACTTTTTGCCCCCTTTTTTAAGATTGACAGACTCTGTGGACTCTTTTAAAAAACATTTAAAGACTTATCTCTTTAAACAGGCATTTGGGCAAATGGGCTACCAGTAGTCTTGGTTGTTTTTTTGTTTTATGTTGTGTAAAGGGCGGCACGGTGGCTTAGTGGTTGGCATGTTCTCCTCTCAGCACTAGGGATTCCCGGTTCGAATCCGGTTCTCCGGTTTCCTCCCACAGTCCAAAAACATGGATCAAGTCAATTGAATTCTCCAAATTGCCCCATATAGAGTGTGTCTTTGTGAGTGAGTGTGTGTCCAGTGATAGATTGGTGTCCTGTCCTGGGTGTATCTGCCCAGCGCCCAAGACGTTCTCCCCTGGATGGGCATGGGGAACCCCCCGCGACCCAAATAAAGGATGTGCCAAAGAAAAGTGCTATATAAATAAAGTTTACTTACTTACTTACACATTCAGAAACAAGTCCTGTCCTGGGTGTATCTGCCCAGCGCGCGATACGTCCCCCCCCCCCCCACGCGACCCTAGTAGAGGATAAAGCGAAAGATAATGGATGGATGGATTAAGAAACAGCGCAAGGACTGCACACTAAATGGACCCCTAGCAATATTTATACAAGCCTCACCCCAGCCACCCCCTACTAGGGTCACAGGGGCATTACCCAGGCCCATCAAGGGGAGAATATTTTGGGCACTGGGCAGATACAGGGCGCCAACCCATCGCTGGGCACACACACGCACACTATATAGGGGCAATTGCAAGTAGCCCATCAAACTTAAATCTATGTTTTGCACTGTGGGAGGAGAACCTGGATAAAACCCCACACAGACACAGGGAGAGCATGGAAACATCGCCCAAATCGGGATTCGAACTTAGATCCCCAGCACCTAGAGGCCGATGTGTTAACACTTACTATCCTGCCGTCGCCTGATCCCAGGTCTGCAAGTCCTCCAGTGCGGCCCTTCAGCAGAGTCATGACATTCCTCACTTGGGTCCGACTGGCTGGAATGTACGGAACCTGGAATCACACACACACACACACACACACAAACACACACACACACACACACACACACACACACACAAACACAAACACACATATATATATATATATATATATATATATATATATATATATATATATATATACACACCCAATGCTGCACGGTGGCTTAGTGGTTGGCATGTTCTCCTCTCAATGCTAGGGGTTCCCAGTTCGAATCCCAGTCTGGGTGGAGTTTCCATGTTCTCCACGTGTCCGTGTGGGTTTCCTCCGGGTTCTTCGGTTTCCTTCCACAGTCCAAAAACATGGATCCAGTCAATTGAGTTCTCCAAATTGCCCCATGTAGAGTGTGTGTGAGTGAGTGAGTGTGTGCTCAGTGATAGATTGGCGTCCTGTCCTGGGTGTATCTGCCCAGTGCCCGAAAGTTCTCCCCTGGATGAGCATGGGAACCCCCCCCCACCGCAACCCTAATAGAGGATAAAGCGGAAGATAATAGATGGATGGACCCTATATACCACAAGCCTATGTCACTGGATGCAGTTAAGGGTCAGGGTTCTATTCTCCCCTTGATGGGCATGGAGAGGGGACCCCCCCCCAATGACCCTAGTATAGGATTAAGCAGTTATCTTAATCTTAAGCAAGATGATAAAATAAGTGAGGCACACTTTGCTGTGTGTTTAAACAAACCTGAAGTTTAAGAGGCACCCTGCGGAAGCCGGGCATCAGAAGTCCTGCCCACATGGCATACACAGCAAGTCCTGTCCCTGCCGTGAGCTGCACCAGGCCCCACCCTCCCAGCCTTCTGTCTTTAAACTGGGTGAGAATCTCCTCCTGCGTGTCATCGTCCATGCCTGTTAGAGACCAGAGACGGATTTTAGAAGCGGCTTTAAATATTGTGTAACAATGACCTGGGGAGGGGGGGGGGGGTTCGAGGTGGCAGCTTCTCCTCTCGGTGCTTGGGATCCAGGTTCGAATTCCGATGGGTGGAGTTTCCATGTTCTCCCCGTGTCCAGGTTTGCTCTGGGTTCTCTGGTTTTCCACACACAGTCCAAAAACATGGATTCAAGGTGAATTGGCTGCTCTAAAAAAATGCCCCATATAGTGTGTGTGTCTGTGTGAGTGAGTGAGTAAGTGAGTGAGTGACTTTCCAGTGATAGATTGATGCCCTGTCTTAGGTGTGTTGGCCCAGCACCCTTAAACGTTCTCCCCTGGATGGACATGGGGAGCCCCAAGCATAAGGGAACAGAAGGTAAGGGACGGATGGATGTGTTTAGGTTTTAAGATATTTGTCTAAGATATAATAATATAGGTTCTCCTCTCAGCACTAGGGATTCCCGGTTCGAATCCCCATCTGGGTGGAGTTTCCATGGTCTCCCCGTGTCCGCGTAGGTTTCCTCCGGGTTCTCCGGTTTCCTCCCACAGTCCAAAAACATGGATCAAGTCAATTGAGTTCTCCAAATTGCCCCATATAGAGTGTGTGTGTGTGAGTGAGTGTATGCCCAGTGATAGATTGGTGCCCTGTCCTGGGTCTATCTGCCCAGTGCCCGAAACGTTCTCCCCTGGATGGGCATGAGGAACCCCACCGCAACCCTAATAGAGGATAAAGCGGGAGATAATGGATGAATGAATTAATAATAATATAGGAAATATCAAACACATGATTTTACGTGGCACGGTGGCTTAGTGGTTGGCATGTTCTCCTCTCAGCGCTAGGGATTCCCAGTTTGAATCCCCATCTGGGTGGAGTTTCCATGTTCTCCCCGTGTCCATGTGGTTTCCTCCGGGTTCTCCGGTTTCCTCTCACAGTCCAAAAAACATGGATCAAGTCAATTGAGTTCAATTGAATTGCCCCATGTAGAGTGTGTCTGTTTGAGTAAGTGTGTGTCCAGTGATAGATTGGCGCCCTGTCCTGGAAGTATCTGCCCAGCGCCCAAAACGTTCTCCCCTGGATGGGCATGGGGAACCCCCCCGGGAACCCCCCCCCCACGACCCTAATAGAGGATAAAGCAGAAGATAATGAATGGATGAATGATTGAATGATGTTACGTCATTATCCATCTATTTATTATCTTCTGCTTTATCCTCTATTACGGTTGGGGGGGGGGGGTTCCCCATGCCCATCCAGAGGAGAACGTTTTGGGGCTGGGCAGATACACCCAGGACAGGGCGCCAATCTATCGTTGCGCACACTCACAGACGCAGACACACTCTATATGGGGCAATTTGGAGAATTCAATAACCTTTGATCAATGATTTTGGACTGTGGGAGGAAACCGGAGAACCCGGAGGAAGCCCACGTGGACACCGGGAGAACATGGAAACTCCACCCAAATTGGGATTAGTGTATATGCATACAGATGTATATCAATGTATAGATAATATAAATGACATTATGGACAAAATATTAGGACACCTTCATATTACACTACATGACTCTATTAAGGCAGGGAAGGCTTTCTGCTATGATGTATCTATGGTAACACATGGGCACTGTGACGTCACAATGCACCATACAGAGGTGTGTCCCATACATTCGCCCATATGCTGATCTTAGTTAACATTGTCAACAGCAATTAACATTATCACTATGCAACTACTAATTACCCGTTACTATTACTAATGTTACTAGTGTAACATTAATCTATAAACATTAAAGATTCGTAAGTTCGACCAACCTGAGGGTCACGACGCGCAATAGGCGGCTGACATTTCTTTCTAAAATGGACACTGGCGTGTGGGGTGTTCCAAACGACCTCGTGTTTGACCACATAGTGCACTAGGTAAAGTTCAGACAGCAACACGACGTTGAGTCCTATAAAGGGGACAAATAGAGGGATCACGTACACATTTGATACGCGGCCGTGAGCGCCCTTCAAAATAAAAGTTAAGTAACTATAAATATAGAGTTACAAGTGATAGTTTGATTAACTGGCGCAGGATAAATTTATATGTTAATAAAGATGATTATATCGTGTATTATGCGTTAAGAATGTAGCCTTATTAAGGATTATAATAGTGGGTTTCCATGAGCGGTACATTGTGGGCGTGTAGCCGGGGTAAAAAAAAAAAGGTGTCTGCGCCGGAATCAAAACAACATTTAAACAGCTGATAAAACAACCAGCTTTAAAACTACGCTAATGATCAATAATAATCGGATATTTTCGTAATATGTGAGTAAATTTGTAGTTTATTAGTAATTGTTTTTGTTAATTCGATTATGCGATCGTGACAGTTGGTGACGTCATTCTGGAGTTTGTATGGGTGCGTTGATGGAACGAATGGAGCTGATCGAGGACTCGTGGGGTAATTGGGGTAATTGACATAATTGACATCCTTAGGGTGAGTATTTTATCTACTTACGTTATATACGTTCATATAAGATACACCTCCTCGGGTTACACCTGCATTGACCATGTTCTCAGTTCCCCTTCATCATATAGATGGACTTTGTAGTTCTATAATTCCAGACTGTAGTCCATCTGTTTCTCAACATTATACTGTAGTCCCCTGCACATTGTCCTGAATTGGACTGGGGCTGCTTCAGAGCAGGTCCAGCTGTGTCTGATCCACTTATACCATTACAACACACACACACCACCACCACCACCATAGTGTGATTGCAGTTCTGAGCATCATCCACCACTTCAATAATAACCCCTGCTCTGTGGTGGTGCTATTGGGATTCTGAGCTTTAGAGAACAGAGTACACGGTATGTACTGTAGAACACACACAGATGAACTACATTCTGGAATTGTGCACTGGAATTGGTACCATATAGAATCCATCTATATGGTAAGTGGAGGAAATAAAGAATAGAAGAAGAAGGGGGTGTGCCCAAACTTTGGACTGGTTTTGTGTTTATATATATAATTATTTGATATTAGAATAATATATATTTAATTCATTTTTAATATTTCCTCTGAGAACAGAGTAACATTTTGGTGTTGCTGTTGCTTGCAATCATTTTGGAATGAACAGGGTCTAGGTGATACAGGTCATTATGGAAGATGATGAGGAGGAACGAGGAAGAGCTGAAGAGATATCTGAAGCAGAGCTGAATCCTCAGCATACACAGTTGGGGTAACATGTTACTATATATATAAATATATGCGTGTGTATGTATATGTATGTATAGAATATATATATATATATATATATATATATATATATAAATATATATATATGTGTGTGTGTGTATATATATATATTCATTCATTCATTATCTCTATCTATCTTTTTCTTTATCCTCTATTAGGGTCGCGGTGGGGTTCCCCATGCCCATCCAGGGGAGAACGTCTCGGGCGCTGGGCAAATAGACCCAGGACAGGGCGCCAATCCATCGCTGGGCACACACTCACTCACACACTCTATATGGGGCAATTTTTGAGAATTCAATTAACTTGATCCATGTTTTTGGACTGTGGGAGGAAACCGGAGAACCCGGAGGAAACCCACGCAGACACGGGGAGACCATGGAAACTCCACCCAGATGGGGATTCGAACCGGGAATCCCTAGCACTGAGAGGCGAACGTGCTAAACCACTAAGCCACCGTGCCACCCATATATACAGTATATATATATATATATAATATACGTTCTCCTCTCAGCACTAGGGATTCCCGGTTCGAATCCCCATCTAGGTGGAGTTTCCATGTTCTCCCCGTGTCCACATGGGTTTCCTCCGGGTTCTCCGGTTTCCTCCAACAGTCCAAAAACATGTATTAAGGTCAATTGAGTTCTCCAAATTGCCCCATATAGAGTGTGTCTGTGTGAGTGAGTGTGTGTCCACTGATAGATTGGTGTCCTGTTCTGGGTGTATCTGCCCAGTCCCTGAAACGTTCTCACCTGGATGGGCATGGGGAAACCCCCCCCCCCCCGCGACCCTAGTAGAGGATAAAGCGGAAGATGAATGGATATAATGTATGTGTGTGTATATATATATATATATATATATACATACATAACAGGAAACACACAAAAGTCCTATACTAATCCTCCTAATGTGTTACTGCTTGTTCAGATCACCTCTGGACTCATGCAGCCACCCTCCTGACGTGAACCCGTCTTCTCTGAGTCTGCTGTCGTTGCCGTGGGAGATGGTGGTCCGGATTGCCTCGCACCTCCCCGCGCAGTGTGTACTGAATGTCCTACCTCAGGTCGGTTCAGCTTTATTTCGTGTGATGTCATCATCATATCTCCAAGTTGGCGCCGGATCATTTTGCCCAATTATACCCCCCCCCCCTATTCACCAGGTGTGCGTTGCGCTCAGGCACGTAGGTGAGGACACGTCAGCATGGCAGCTCCGTGCGGACCGCCTCACTGGACCCCGGACCTCGTTTCCCGTTGGGCCTCGGGAGCGATTCGATTGGCCCACAGCCTGTCTTGAGATGGAGCAGCTGATGGAGCGGTGGGTGAGGAGGGAGGGAGGTGCAGAGTCGCAGCAGCGAGAGGAGGAGCAAGCTGGGGTCAGTGGAGCAGAGACACATGCAGATGCAGAGGAAATGAGACTTGATGACGTGGCGCCACCTGAGAGAGGAGAAGATGAGGGTGGAGGAGATCTGGATAATGATGTGGAGGTGGAAATAGGAAATGGTGCTGTGGAGGAGGAGCTGAACCATATAGAACAAGGACCTGGAGAAACGAGGTATAGCATGTAGATCCATCCTCCACCAGTGCAGCTGCCTCAGAGTCACTGCAGAACTGACAATAATCCACCACGCAATCCACCACCCAAATGATACCTGTTCTGTGATGAACAGAGAACCAACAGTGGAGTCACCTCATCTTTTTACCTTTAATTTTTTAGTTTTAATCCTCTACTAGGGTTGTGTGTGTGTGGGGGGGGGGGTCCCATTCCCATCCAAGGGAGAACGTTTCGGATACACCCAGGACAGAGTCCCTATTCATTACTGGGCACACACTCATTCACACAGACACACACACTAAATAGGGGCAACTTAGATAGGGGCAACTCACAGCAGCCAATTCACCTTGAATCCATGTATTTGGACTATGGGAGGAAACTGAAAAAAAAACACCTGGACATGGGGAGTAAATTTACTCCATCCATTCATTATCTTCCGCTTTATCCTCTATTAGGGTCGCGGTGGGGTTCCCCATGCCCATCCAGGAGAGAACGTTTCGGGTGCTGGGCAGATACACCCAGGACAGGATGCGAATCTATCACTAGGCACGCACTCACTCACACAGACACACTCTATATGGGGCAATTTGGAGAACTCAATTGACTTGATCCATGTTTTTGGACTGTGGGAGGAAACCGGAGAACCCGGAGGAAACCCACGCGGACACGGGGAGATCATGGAAACTCTTGGGATTCGAACCGGGAATCCCTAGTGCTGAGAGGAGAACATGCCAACCACTGAGTCACCGTGCCGCCCTAATTTTCTTAATACTTAATTTATTCACACACACACACACACACACACACACACACACAGCATTAGCCTAATAAACATTCTCGCAAAAAGGCAAATGCAAAAGCACTACACCGCCATCTGGTGGCCAAACATAAGTATTTCAACTTCAACTGGTGTAGGTTCAGATTAAATTTTAACATGAAATAATTAATTTATTCACGATGCTGTATATGATATTTGAAAGTATTTGATATATAAACAGCCAATCTCTTATAGTAAGCTTATTTAACCCCTCCCCTCACCATGTTTGGTGCAGAATGTTAAATAAAGCATCCACACTTACCCCGTTCACTCCTGCTTGATGCAGAAGTGTGCACAGGGATGAAACCAGAGAAGCCGGAGGAAACCCATGCGGACACGGGGAGAATATGGAAACTCCACCCAGATTGGGATTCGAACCGGGAATCCCTAGTGCTGAGAGAAGAACATGCCAACCACAAAGCCACCGTGCCTCCCTAGTGAAGTTACTCATAGTAATAGTCTAAAAATCTGTAATCCTCTCATCTCTTATATAAATCCATCATCAATAACATCTACCACCTTTGGAACGCAGGATCCACTCTTAGTGTCTCTGTGTCTTTTCAGCGGGACGGAGTGGACGAGCTCCCCGCAGTCCGTCCACCACGTCACGCTCCAGGCGGGCCACATTGCCGACGTGAACACGGTCCTGCTGATGGGAGGTGAGGGCGCGGTGTGCGTCTCGGGCTCCAGAGACCGTAACGTGAACGTGTGGGACATCCACAGAGGGACGACCGGGCTGCTGATGAACACCCTGGTGGATCGGGGCTTCCTCAGCACCACGCACCGCGGCTGGGTCTGGTGTCTGGCCGGTTCTGGGGATCTGTTGGCCACTGGTTCCCTCGACAGCACCATCAAACTGTGGGACCTGAAAGCCGGCGGGGCCAAGCAGGGGTTCATCAAGAGCCACGCGGCTGTCCTCTGTATGTCCTACCAGCAGCACATGCTGTTCGCCGGGACACACAATCAGAAAGTCAGCATTTATGACACCAGAGGTCAGTAATGAATACAGATGTTAAACGAAGGTGCTTAACACACACACACACACACACACACACACACACACGTAGAGTTGCTGGCTACTAAAAACCATATATAGTACCAGTCGACATTAAGACACGCCCCTTTTCTGCACCTGACTATAGAGGCGTCTGCATAGACCTGTCACAGTGCACACAAAGACAACAATAACACACACTGATATCCATCCATCCATTATCTTTTTCTTTATCCTCTATTAGGGTCGTGGGGGGGTTCCCCATGCCCATCCAGGGGAGAACGTTTTGGGCGCTGGGCAGATACACCCAGGACAGGGTGCCAATCCATCGCTGGGCACACACTCACTCACACAAACACACTCTTGGGGCAATTTGGAGAACTTAATTGACCTTGATCCATGTTTTTGGACTGTGGGAGGAAACCGGAGAACCCGGAGGAAACCCACATGGACACGGGGAGAACATGGAAACTCCAGCCAGATGGGGATTCGAACCGGAATCCCTAGTGCTGAGAGGAGAACATGCCAACCACTAAGCCACCCTTTCTGCTCCACTTATTGTCCAGGTTCTTAGTTCCAATTTCTGTAAAGATGGACTTTGTAGTTCTCCAATTCCATTCTGTAGTCCATCTGTTTTTAAGGTTATCATGTTCTCTGTAGGGTCGGCACGGTTGGCTTAGTGGTTTAGCATGTTCTCCTCTCAGAACTAGGGATTCCAGGTTCGAATCTCCATCTGGGTGGAGTTTCCATGTCCTCCCCGTGTCCACGTGGGTTTCCTCCGGGTTCTCCGGTTTCCTCTCACAGTCCAAAAACATGAATCAAGGTTAATTGAATTCTCTAAATTGCCCCATATAGAGATGGATTGGCGCCCTGTCCTGGGTGTACCTGTCCAGCACCTGAAACGTTCTCCCCCGCGCGAACCTTATAGAGGATGGAGCGGAAGATAATGGATGGATGTTCTCTGTAATGAGGCTGTCTGTCTGTCTGTCTGTCGCAGCTGCCGAGCCTCTGATTGAGAGCCACCGTCTACACGGTGACGCCGTGCTGTGCCTGGCCTCCAATGAGCGCTACATTCTGTCCGGCAGCAAAGACAACACGGTGGCTGTGTTTGACCACCGCGCGGGAAAACTGCTGAAGAAGCATCACGTGTGTAACACATCACATCATATCGTACTTTTAAAGCTCCGGAGTGTCGATGTGTTTCCTCTTCACCTCCGTTCTCCTGTCATTGTAGTGTGAGGGCGCGGTAGCTCAGTGGTTAGGGTGTGGGGCTATCAATCTGAAGGTTGGGGGTTCAAATCCCAGGTCTACTGAAGTTACCAATGTGGCTCCTTGAGTGGGACCCTTAACCCTCATTGCTGCAGGGATGTTGTGATGAACCCTGTGTTCACTTGTATGTCCTGTATGTCACTTTGGTTAATAGCGTCCGATAAAAAGCGTCCAATAAATGACAGAATGTAAAAGCATGAACCACCTCTCGACGTTTCTGTTTCCCTCTCCAGCTGAACTCGTACCTGCGGGCCATTTCCTGTAGCGGAAGAGAGGTGTGGGCTGGAGATAACCGTGGGCTCCTCTACACGTTCTCTCTAAACGAGGGCACCTTTAAATCTGTAGCTCAGTTCAACGTCAGGCACAGCTCTCCAGTGACGGGGATCCATTACTCCCCCGGGACGCTCTACACGTGCTCCTCAGATCGCACTGCAAAGGTTATCGTTGAACCCACACATCACATTACATTAACATGCCGAGGTGCATCAAAGTACAAAGCCACGCCCCCTTCTGGCTCCATCCTCTCATCTCCTCCACTTATCATATAGATGGACTTTGTAGTTCTTTAATTCCAGACTGTAGTCCATCTGTGTTCGTTTTGGTTGGTTCTCTGTCGGTCAGGAGCCACCTCTCAGCGCTGGGGATCCCGATCTGGGTGGAGTTCCCATGGTGTCCCCTGGGTTCTCCGGGTTCCTCCCACAGTCCAAAAACATGTATTCAAGGTGAATTGGCTGCAGTAAGTCCTCCTATATATGCTCCAAAATCCTTCTCCTGGACATGGGGAGCCCC
The DNA here is from genome assembly GCA_019802435.1 of Corydoras maculifer. Classification (NCBI taxonomy): domain Eukaryota; kingdom Metazoa; phylum Chordata; class Actinopteri; order Siluriformes; family Callichthyidae; genus Corydoras; species Corydoras maculifer. The sequence continues at coordinate 835,934 of JAFMOD010000325.1, forward strand.
AACCTAACCTCCACCTCCCCAATGACCCTACAAGATGATTAAGTAAAAGATAATGAGATGAGTCCCCTGTTGGCTCTCTGTTCTCTGTTGGTCAGGAGCATCACAGAACAGGTATCATTTGGGTGGTGGATTGTTTATGGTCAGTTCTGCAGTGACACTGATGTGGTGAGGGGGTTTTAGTGCAGCAGTGCTGCTGGAGGTTCAGTTCTCCACCTCAGTCACACTGCTGGGATAGGACTAATGCCCCCACCCAATAACCCCTGCTCTGTGGTGGTACTATTGGGGTTCTGAGCATTAGAACAGAGTACACAGT
>JAFMOD010000325.1:853246-864575 GCA_019802435.1 Corydoras maculifer
ACTGAGGTGGAGAACTGAACCTCCAGCAGCACTGCTGCACTAAAACCCCCTCACCACATCAGTGTCACTGCAGAACTGACCATAAACAATCCACCACCCAAATGATACCTGTTCTGTGATGCTCCTGACCAACAGAGAACAGAGAACCAACAGGGACTAACAACAACAAAGAACACAGATGGACTACAGTCTAGAATTGGAGAACTACAAAGTCCATCTATATCTGTACATTGAGTGTAAAAACAAAGTTTATCTAATTCTAAATTTTTATTTAGGATCGGCAACCTTCTGGTTCCCAATGACAACTACTGCAAGTTTGAGGACTGGCTGACGCCCATCCTGGATCAGATGGTTCTCGAGCAGAAAACTGAGGTCAGATGCACCACTTTGCTTATGATGGTTATTATAGCCTTTTTATAAACGCTGATAGACTCTATGAGAGGGTGTGGTAGCTCAAAATTATAGTGATTACTATAATATCATGGGGCGGCACACTGGCTTAGTGGTTTAGCACGTTCTCCTCTCAGCTCTAGGGATTCCCGGTTTGAATCCCCATCTGGGTGGAGTTTCCATGTTTTCCCCGTGTCTGCGTGGGTTTCCTCTGGGTTCTCCGGTTTCCTCCCACAGTCCAAAAACATGGATCAATTCAATTGAATTCTCAAAATTGCCCCATATAGAGTGTGTGTGTGAGTGAGTGTGTGTCCAGTTATAGATTGGCGCCCTGTCCTGGGTGTATCTGCCCAGCGCCTGAGACGTTCTCCCCTGGATGGGCATGGGGAACCCCCCCACGACCCTAATAGAGGATAAAGCGGGAGATAATGAATGAATGAATGAATGAATATTTCCTTCTTTAATTAGTTTTTTCCCAAAGAACCAGTGTGTTGGCTTTAAGGACATCTAGTGGTGATGTTGCAAATTACGCCCAACTACATTATGTCTCTTTTGATTTCTGTTTTTTAAGGATTTGTCAGCCAGCACACTGAAAGTAATACGAATACAGATTTAAGATGAATGTTCTCACGTCCAGACATGATGTCATCATGTGCTTTACATCATGTGTATTTCCTCAATACATCATTTATAATAGCTCAGACACATTAATTACAGATAAATATTCTGTGTTTGATCTTTAGGGTACACACTGGACTCCTTCAAAAATGATCCACAGACTGGGCAAAGAAATCAACAACCCCGACTCTGTGTACTACTGGGCTTACAAGGTGAAGTGCTGAATCCTAACAATATCACATGGTTTCATTCATTCATTCATCCATTATCTTCTGCTTTATCCTCTATTAGGGTCGCGGGGGGGGTTCCCCATGCCCATCCAGGGGAGAACGTTTTGGGCGCTGGGCAGATACACCCTGGACAGGATGACAATCTATCACTGGACACATACTCTCTCACACACACACTCTATATGGGGCAATTTGGAGAACTCAATTGACTTGATCCATGTTTTTGGACTGAATTTTTTTTTATTATAGTTTGTTTGTAACTGTTTTATTAATGCGGTAAGACACTCGATGTCGTGTATTATTGTAAATAAATCTCGGGAAATCGTTTCAACTGTACTCTGCTATGTGTCGGGCCTAAAAAAACCTCTTTCCTGTGATTTATTCACAATAATGCCACGCCCTCTCGTACCCTATTGCTTTAAAAGGTGAATGCAGTTGTGCAGAAACCTTTTTTTGTGATTTACTGTTTCAGTGGCTTAGTGGTTAGCGCGTCCGCCTCTCAGCACTACGGATTCCCGGTTCGAATCCCCATCTGGGTGGAGTTTCCATGTCCTCCCCGTGTCTGCGTAGGTTTCCTCCGGGTTCTCTGGTTTCCTCCCACAGTCCAAAAAAACATGGATGAAGTCAACTGAGTTCTCCAAATTGCCCCATGTAGAGTGTGTGCGAGTGTGTGTCCAGCGATAGATTGCCCCCCCTGTCCTGGGTGTATCTGCCCCATATCCGAACCGAACAGAACATGATCTCCTCCGGTACCGGATCTTTTTTTATAACCTTGAAAGGACTTTCTCCAAAGTCAAAAAATTTATTTATTTATATTTTTATTTATTATTATTTTTAAAGAGGGCAGCACGGTGGCTTAGTGGTTGGCATGTTCTCCTCTCAGCACTAGGGATTCCCGGTTTGAATCCCCATCTGGGTGGAGTTTCCATGTTCTCCCCGTGTCCACGTGGGTGTCCTCCGGGTTCTTTGTTTTTTTCCCACAGTCCAAAAACATGGTTCAAGTCAATTGAGTTCTCCAAATTGCCCCATATAGAGTGTGTGTCCAGTGATAGATTGGCATCCTGTCCTGGGTGTATCTGCCGAGCGCCCGAAACGTTCTTCTCTGGATGACCCTAATAGAGGATAAAGCGGGAGATGATGGATGGATGGAAAAGTACAAACATGTCTAAAATGTGAGTCTCACGTTTTTCAGAACGACATCCCGGTGTTCAGCCCTGCCCTCACTGACGGCTCCTTAGGCGACATGATCTACTTTCATTCCTACAAGAATCCTGGACTGGTTCTGGACATTGTAGAAGGTCTGCTGATTGTAAATTAACCAGCGGATCGAGTGTGTGTGTGTGTGTGTGTGTGTGTGTGTGAACTCATCCGTGGTATTCTTTATTGCTGAATTTCGTAGACATCCGCAGGTTGAACAGTAAAGCGGTGTTTGCCAAAAGCACGGGCATGATCATCCTGGGTGGAGGGTTAGTGAAACACCACATCGCCAACGCAAATCTAATGGTTCGTATTAAACAACAGCACCTTTAGCTTTAGCGTCATCGGAGTACTGAGACACTAACACGGGTCTCCGTCTTTCAGAGAAACGGCGCTGACTTTGCCGTCTACGTGAACACGGGGCAGGAGTTTGACGGCTCGGACTCAGGAGCGCGACCCGATGAAGCCGTGTCCTGGGGCAAGATCCGTATCGAGGCGACACCTGTGAAGGTAGTTTATGTAATGATATTATCTTGCCATCCTTCCTTTATCTTTCACTTTATCCTCTATTAGGGTCGCGGGGGGGGGGGTTCCCCATGCCCATCCAGGGGAGAACGTTTCGGGCGCTGGACAGATACACCCAGGACAGGACGCCAATCTATCACTGGACACACACTCACTCACACAGACACACTCTATATGGGGCAGTTTGGAGAACTCAATTGATTTGATTCATGTTTTTGGACTGTGGGAGGAAACCGGAGAACCCGTGTGGACACGGGGAGGACATGGAAACTTCACCCAGATGGGGATTCAAACCGGGAATCTCTAGAACTGAGAGGAGAACATGCCAACCACTAAACCACCCCTTGCTTACTTAATGATAATTACGCCCTTGTAATTATCATGCCATCAGTAATTAATAACATCATATCGCAGGTTTGTTTTCCAATTCCAGACTGTAGTCCATCTGTGTTCTTTGTTGTTGTTAGTCCCTGTTGGTTCTCTGTTCTCTGTTGGTCAGGAGCATCACAGAACAGGTATCATTTGGGTGGTGGATTGTTTATGGTCAGTTCTGCAGTGACACTGATGTGGTGAGGGGGTTTTAGTGCAGCAGTGCTGCTGGAGGTTCAGTTCTCCACCTCAGTCACACTGCTGTGATAGGACTAATGCCCCCACCCAATAACCCCTGCTCTGTGGTGGTACTATTGGAGTTCTGAGCATTAGAACAGAGTACGCAGTATGTACTGTAGAACACACACAGATGGACTACAGAATAGAATTGGAGAACTACAAAGTCCATCTGCACAGGAAGTGGAACTGAGGACATGAAGAATAAGTGGAGCAGAAAGGGGGCGTGGCCAAACTTTGGACTGTACTGCACTGTGCCTGTAAGGAACGTTCTGGGCAATTTGAGGTTCTCCCTTTGAGACATGGCTGCGACTCCATACTGATTAATTCCACTGTATTCCAGCGTGCCAGGCACCAACAATCATGCCACAGTCCAAATCACTGAGATTAGATTTGCTATGTGATATTATTGTTGTGCTAGGGATTCCCGGTTCGAATCTCAATCTGGGTGGAGTTTCCATGTTCTCCCCGTGTCTGTGTGGGTTTCCTCCGGGTTTCAGTTTCCTCCCACAGTCCAAAAACATGGATCAAGGTCAAATGAATTCTCCAAATTGCCCCATATAGAGTGTGTCTGTGTGAGTGAGTGTGTGTCCAGTGATAGATTGGCGTCCTGTCCTGGGTGTATCTGCCCAGCGCCCGAAATGTTCTCCCCTGGATGGGCATGGGGAACCCCACCGCGACCCTAATAGAGTATAAAGTGGAAGATAATAGGTGGATTGATATCAGTGTGTGTTTTTGTTGTCTTTCTGTGTACAGGTCTATGCGGACGCCTCTATAGTCTTCCCCCTGCTGGTTGCAGAAACGTTTGCACGTCGCGCCGACAGACTGCCGGATAAAAAGGGCGACTAGCACTTTATCATGTTCTCCCTCTCTGTTTTACCTCTCGCATCTTCTTATTTATATTTTTACGTCTCCGTTGTCTTGCGGACGTCCCTGTCTGGTACAGAGTCACTGTTTTAGTTGTAATTAAATTTTATTTATCATCCTTTCATTGTTATAACGTAGTCTTGAACCGTATCTCTGCACATTAGCATGTTCTCTTCTCAGCGCTGGGGATCCAGGTTCCAATCCTGATGTGTGGAGTTTCCATGTTCTCCCCGTGTGCTTGTGGGTTTTCTCCGGGTTCTCCGGTTTCCTCCCACTGTCCAAATACCTGGATTCAAGGTTCAAGGTTGCACTGCACTCAATTGCCCCAATTGATTTGAGTGTGTGAGTAATCGATTGGCGCCCTGTCCTGAGAGTTTCTGCCCAGCACCCAAAACGTTCTCCCCTGAATGGGCATGGGGAACCCCCCCTGTGACCCTGTTGTCTGACCCCAACCATCAAGTCGCTTTGTATAATATTCAGGCCATAAAATCAACGGAGAAGTCCACACTTATTTCAGTAGGACAATCCCAGACTTTGTTTGGTGTTCTAGAGCTGATTAATGTGCACTTTAGATCTTTTGTCTCGTGAGAATGAAGAGGTGACACTGCAGGACATACAAGCAGCTGATATTTTAAAGGATGAAATGTGTCATTTGTTTTAAAATGGTTATTAAATGCAGGGAGTGCATTGGCTTAGTGGTTGGCATGTTCTCCTCTCAGCACTAGGGATTCCCGGTTCAAATCCCAATCTGGGTGGAGTTTCCATGTTCTCCCCGTGTCCGTGTGGGTTTCCTCCGGGTTCTCCGGTTTCCTCCCACAGTCCAAAAACATGGCTCAAGATCAATTGAATTCTCCAAATTACCCCATATAGAGTGTGTCTGTGTAAGTGAGTGTGTGTCCAGTGATAGATTGGTGTCCTGTCCTGGGTGTATCCGCCCAGCGCCCGAGATGTTCTCCCCTGGATGGGCACGGGGAACCCCCCCCCCTCCCCGCGACCCTAATAAAGGATAAAGCGGAAGATAATGGATGGATGGATGTTTCTTAAATGCAATTACACAGATGATGAGCCATAAAAGACATTTTTGGAAAGTTGCCCTTGACGTGGTTGACTTAAACACACATGCTGCACCTGAGTGACTCTTCCCCGGAGGGCCACGCTTATTCCTGCAGGACAATCCCAGATCTCATTTTGCACAGTCGTAGACCCAGCGTTTGCTTGACCGACCTTGTGATTTGTCCCCCTTTAAACACAAGGATTTCTCATGAATGGGAACAGATTTGGGTTGCAGGGGTGTTTGTGAAGCCCTGCATGAAGCCGCATGGAATGAATCATTTCATCAAGATCGCATGAATTGCCAAAGTTCAAATGCAACGTATTGGATGATTCTATGAAAGGATGTGCAGCAGGCTGTGATAATGAGGTTATGATGTGTGTGTATCTCAAATAAATGAAGATGAAGAATCGTTAATGTGTTGTGTAAATGCTTTATGTGATGCAAACCCTATTTCCAAATCTTCTGATGTTATGTCTTCAGTGGACCTGGGATTTGAACCCTCAACCCTCAGATTGATAACCCAACACCCTAACCACTGCCGCTCGCTCTGAAGGGCTTTAAAACGTCTGGGGAAATCCACAAAGCTGTTTCTGAAGTGAGTTTTGAGGCTTTCTTCGTTAAGGGTGGAGTGATGTCACTGATGACGTCTGCTGGATCAGTAGAACCAAACAGAACATGATCTCCTCCGGTACCGGATCTTTTTTATAACCTTGAAAGGACTTTCTCCAAAGTCAAAAAATGTATTTATTCATATTTTTATTTATTATTAAATAGGGCAAAATGGTGGCTTAGTGGTTTAGCATGTTCTCCTCTCAGCACTAGGAATTCCTGGTTCGAATCCCCATCTTGGTGGAGTTTCCATGTTCTCCCCGTGTCTGTGTGGGTTTCCTCCGGGTTCTCCGGTTTCCTCCCACAGTTTAAAAACATGGATCAAGGTCAATTGGATTCTCCAAATTGCCCCATATAGAGTGTGTCTGTGTGAGTGAGTGTGTGCCCAGTGATGGATTGGCACCCTGTCCTGGGTCTATCTGCCCAGCACCCGAGACGTTTTCCCCTGGATGGGCATGGGGAACCCCACCGAGACCCTAATAGAGGATAAGCGGGAGATAATGAATGAATGAATGAAATTGCCCCATATAGAGTGTGTCTGTGTGAGTGAGTGTGTGCCCAGTGATGGATTGGCACCCTGTCCTGGGTGTATCTGCCCAGCACCCGAGACGTTCTCCCCTGGATGGGCATGGGGAACCCCCCCGCGACACTAATAGAGGATAAAGCAGAAGATAATGGATGGATGGATCTTCTCCAGTTCTGGATCGTTTTAATAACATTGACTTTGGAGAAAGTCATTTCAAAGAATTTATATATATATATATATAAGTTTCCATGTTCTCCCAGTGTACATGTGGGTTTCCTCCTGCTTTCCTCCCACAGTCCAAAAACATGGTCAATTGAATTCATCAAATTGCCCCATATAGAGTGTGTGTCCAGTAATAGATTGGTGTCCTGTCCCCTGGATGGATATGGGGTCCCCAATAGATGATTAAACAGAAGATAATAGATGGACGGACTTTATGTCTCATCGGATTTATTTGAACATTTAATGAAATCATGGAAGTTTTTGAGAAACTGAGTTAAAGGTTTTGTCCAGCAGAGGGCGATGTGAGCACAAACATCCTGCAGAAATAAAGCTTTTTAAAACCAGTTTGATTAAAGGCTTCATGAGGCTTCGTCTGATCTTCTGTACTGAGAGGTGAAGCGGAATACCCCCCGCATACGCCCCCCCCCCCCGCATGCGCCCCCCCAATCAGATGTTTCAGGTTCTAAAGGCCGCAGGTGCGTTAATTACCTCCAATCAGCGTGCGGCTCCGCCCCCCTCCCAGGATGCACCGCTCCCGCCGCAGGTCCAGCACCTGCACAGGTAATTCTGAAATTCACGATAAAAGATCAAAAGTCTGAAGAGCGTCTGCAGAAATTCAAAGTGGTGAGTGCAGCTCAAATGCAAACACAACGTTTAACCAATAAAATAAATCAACATCTGTTTACGGCGGCACGGTGGCTTAGTGGTTTAGCATGTTCGCCTCTCAGCGCTAGGGATTCCCGGTTCAAATCCCCATCTGGGTGGAGTTTCCATGTTCTCCACGTGTCCGCGTGGGTTTCCTCCGGGTTCTCCGGTTTTCTCTCACAGTCCAAAAACATGGATCAAGTCAATTGAATTCTCCAAATTGCCCCATATAGAGTGTGTGTGTGAGTGAGTGTGAGCCCAGTGATGGATTGGCACCTGTGCTGGGTGTATCTGCCCAGCGCCCGAGACGTTCTCCCCTGGATGGGCATGGGAACCCCCCCCCCCCCCGACCCTAATAGAGGATAAAGCGGGAGATAATGAATGAATGAATGAACATCTGTTTACATTATTACAGCCGTTTTATCCATCCATCCATTATCTTCCACTTTATCCTCTATTAGATTCGTGGGGGGGTTCCCCATGCCCATCCAGGGGAGAAGGTTTCAGGCGCTGGGCAGATACACCCAGGTCAGGACACCAATCTATCACTGGACACACACTCACTCACACAAACACACTCTATAGGGGGCAATTTGCAGAATTCAATTGACTTGATCCATGTTTTTAGACTGTGGGAGAAAACCGGAGAACCCGGAGGAAACCCACGCGGACACGGGGAGAACATGAAAACAGTTTTCTGTTTTATCAAAGTCCCAGAGGGATTTCTCATTACAGTTGGTCCTATCCAGGCTCTGTTAATCTTTTGCTTCAGTTGTTTCAGTATTTTACCACCAGGTGGCTCTGTTTGCCTTCAAATTTTCGTGGACATGTGCACGAGGCCGCCACATGGATCTGTTACATTTGTTATTATATATTCTATATAATAATTATATATTATCTATGGTGGCACGGTGGCTTAGTGGTTTAGCATGTTCTCCTCTCAGCGCTAGGGATTCCCGGTTCCAATCCCCATCTGGGTGGAGTCTACGTGTTCTCCCCGTGTCCGCATGGGTTTCCTCCGGGTTCTCCTCCCACAGTCCAAAAACATGGATCAAGTCAATTGAGTTCTCCAAATTGCCCCATATAGAGTGTGTCTGTGTGAGTGAGTGTGTGTCCAGTGATAGATTGGCGTCCTGTGCTGGGTGTATCTGCCCAGCGCCCGAAATGTTCTCTCCTGGATGGGCATGGGGAACGCCCCCCCCCCCCCCACGTGACCCTAATAGAGGATAAAGCAAAAGATAATGAATCAATAAAAATGTATTATCTAAATTTAAACCTAAATGGCAATAATAAATTCCACCTCTCAGGGCTGGGGATCCAGGTTCGAATCCCGATCTGGAGTTTGCATGTTCTCCCTCTGTCCGTGTGGGTTTTCTCCGGGTTCTCTGGTTTCCTAGTAGAGGATAAAGTGGAAGATAATGGATGGATTTACTTGATTTAAAGCAGTTAAAGTACAATTCCTCTCAGTAGGTATCTTTCGCCTCTATTTTTAACTGTACAGGTATAGTGTGCTTGTGTTTTGTGGTATATATTGTTCTGAATGACAGAAGGGGTTCTTACTGGAGAACCGAATCCTTTTTAGCAGCATGAGGAAGACAAAAGAACAGGATTGGTTTGCAAGAACTTGGCTGGCGTTCATTGAGAACCGACTTCAGCTCCACCCAGAAGCTTTGAGGTCATGATGCCTTGTGGCTAAATAAAGGTGAATCCCAGCCCTTCACGCACAGCTCAGTTTACAGACGAGCTCCGACGCCACAGCAGCAGGAGATGACTAACTATAATAAGGCTCATTCATATTATTCATTATCCTCTGCTTAATCCTTCACTAGGGATGCAGGAGGGGGTTCCCATGCCCAGCCATGGGAGAACCGGGTTTCCGGCGCTGGGCAGACACACCCAGGACAGGGTGCCAATCCATCGCTGGGCATACAATTACTCATACAGACTGTAGACACACACTAGTATAGGAGCAATTTGTATAGGGGCAATTTAGAGCAGGGAGGAAACCAGAGAACCCGGAGAAAACCCACACTGACAGAGGGAGAACATGCAAACTCCAGATTGGGATTCGAACCTGGATCCCCAGCCCTGAGAGGTGGAATTTATCATTCCATTTAGGTTTAAATTTAGATAATATATTCATTCATTCATTATCTTCCGCTTTATCCTCTATTAGGGTCGTGGTGGGGTTCCCCATACCCATCCAGGGGAGAACGTTTCGGGTGCTGGGCAGATACACCCAGGACAGGACGCCAATCTATCACTGGACACACACTCACTCACACAAACACTCTATATGGGGCAATTTGGAGAACTCAGTTGACTTGATCCATGTTTTTGGACTGTGGGAGGAAACCGGAGAACCCGGAGGAAACCCACGCGGACACGGAGAGAACATGGAAACTCCTCCCAGATTGGGATTCGAACTGGGAATCCCTAGTGCTGATAGGAGAACATGCCAACCACTAAGCCACCATGCCACCTTAAATTAAGTAAATTATAAAATTAATTAATTAAAGTGTGGGCGGCACGGTGGCTTAGTGGTTAGCACATTCTCCTCTCAGCACTAGGGATTCCTGGTTTGAATCCCCATCTGGGTGGAGTTTCCATGTTCTCCCCGTGTCCGTGTGGGTTTACTCCGGGTTCTCTGGTTTCCACCCACAGTCCAAAAACATGGATCAAGTCAATTGAATACTTAAAATTGCCCCATATAGAGTGTGTCTGTGTGAGTCAGTGTATGCCCAGCGATGGATTGGCGCCCTGTCCTGGGTGTATCTGCCCAGCGCCCGAGACTTTCTCCCCTGGATGGGCATGGGGAACCCCCCCGCAACCCTAATAGAGGATAAAGCGGGAGATAATGAATGAATGAATGAATGAATGAATGAATGAATAATTAACGTGTGAACTGTAGGTTGAGTGTTGTAAGAGTAGTCGGGCTGTGTGGGGTGGGAGGTTGTGATCTATGGGTCTGAATAACCCTTGAGCATGAATTAAATAATTCAGAATCTTAAGCAGTGATGCACCCTGTGTGTGACTTTACAGACACGTCGTTTCATCTTCTTTATTGGTATCATGTTCATGATTTGGGAAGAACCTTAAACTGGGTACGTTATCGTGACGAGTTCAGTTTCCATCCCTTTGTCCCCCTCCCCCCTCCCCCCAGTTGTCAGACTTCTACAGGAGATTTAAAACATGAACATGCAGCTGTCAACTCAATTACATTGAGCGGCAATTACATGACGTGTTCATGTAAACATGAATCTGAGGGCTTGTGTGTGTGTGTGCATGTGTGTGTGTGTTTGTGTGTATATATATATATATATTACAAGTACATATTTAAAAATAAATTTATAAGAAAAGGTTTAAATTCAACATGTAACACTAACCCTTCTATTGTCTATATACGCAAGAGAATTAAATAGAATAGTTATGTTAAAACTTAAACATTTATTTATTGACTTATTTTTATATATGTACATATACGTATGTATTTATATCTGTGTATATATATTTATCATTTTGGTCATTTAGCAATTGCTTTTATCCAAAGCAATTTACAAGGTGAGCACAGGGTTCATCACAACATCCCTGCAGCAATGAGGGTTAAGGGTCTCACTCAAGGACCCACACTGGTAACTTCAGTGGACCTGGGATTTGAACCCCCAACCTTCAGTTTGATAGCCCAACACCCTAACCACTGAGCTACTGCTCCCTATATATATATATATATATATATAATGTGTGTATGTATGTATGTGTGTACATATACTAGGGTCGTGGTGGGGGTTCCCCATGCCCATCCAGGGGAGAATGTCTCGGGCACTGGGCAGATAGACCCAG
>JAFMOD010000325.1:868054-905554 GCA_019802435.1 Corydoras maculifer
TTCCTGCCACCCCCACCCCCCACCCCACTGAGTGAATGAGTGAATCGACCCCATCAGGCTTACACACACAGGTGAGTTATGCTTTCTATGTTTATCGCCTCGGTTCCATCATTTATTGCTAGGGCAGAAAATGTGTTTGAACTCAGGACATCACACACACACACACACACACACACATAGTTACAGTGATTTCCCGGCTGTGTGTGATTGACGTGAGCGTATTGATGGCGACGCATTACAAGTAAAGCAACCCACTTACGATACATGCTTTGGGACGTAGATGTTGGACCCTTGTCTACTAAACCCTGATTTCAGGACGTCTTTACCTTTCATTCAGCACCTGCGTTCCTGCACGTCTCCCACCGTCAGATACTCAGTGTGTTTTAGGGATTAGGTTTAAATGAAAGGCGGGGTAATTAGTTGGGTTCTGTCCCACACTGTGATGTTGGTAAGTAATACATCCTGCACGGTAGATTATGCTGTCTTTACCCCATTATATACCCCATTATATACATATAATCCAGAATCAGAGTCTATATGTCCCACTTGATGAAGTACATAAGGTTCTGTCATGTGTTGGAAGCGCTGGATTTCTGCGCTTCTCTTTTTTCTTTTGTTGCCCACAAAGCCAAAGCAAACATCGTGTTCCTTTGTTTTTTTCCGGTGTGTGTGTGTGTGTGTGTATACTCTATGTGTAAGTGTATTGGAACACCCACACAATCCACCTACAAGGGTTGTATGGAATCTCACTTTTACTCTCTCAGATTACTTCCAAATTTGTTTGATGAGGTTAAATTAAAGTTAGGTTTTGGTCACCAAGAACCCTGACGTACGCCCTGCGCAAGGCGCGGTGTGATGCTCATTTCCATCTCACGTCCCGCCAACAGTCTGTTTCCACCTTCCATCTGCGTGGTTTAAATAGCAACGCTGCGTGTGAATGTATCCCCCCGATGGGCGTGGCCGTCTCATAATGAGGTGTATTCTGGTCATTTCTGGCGTGCTGCTAGAACCCAGCTGCCCCCCGCTGAGAACAACCTCTCCAGACGTGGACGGTCAGACGTCGGTCTCTGAATCATCAACACGGACGCCGTGCGTCCAACACCACGGGACGCTGAGACCATCCATCCATTCATTATCTTCCGCTTTATCATCTATTAGGGTCGTGGTGGGGTCCCCCATGCCCATCCAGGGGAGAACGTTTCGGGCGCTGGGCAGATAGACCCAGGACAGGACGCCAATCTATCACTGAACACACACTCACTCACACAGACACACTCTATATGGGCAATTTGGAGAATTCAATTGACCTGGATCCCCGTTTTTGGACGTCGGAGGAAACCCATGGGGAGAACTTGGAAACTTCACCCAGATTGGGATTCAAACCGGGAATCCCTAGCACTGAGAGGAGAACATGCTAAACCACTAAACCCACGCTAAAACCAATTAACCGCTATTAAATCTGACTGCATCTGTACAGAGAACACAGATAGATAGAACACACTATACTGTGGGTTCTTCATTCACACTCACATGGAGAACCTCATGGAGCAGTGCAGTGAGTCCAGGTAGCTGCACCGTGAAAATAGCAACCTGCCAAAGTCAGAGCACTACCTTGTTTTTAAAGGGAACAGTGAGTGATGCGCAGATTGGTTTATTGCACATTACACCCAAAACTCACCCATGAATGATTAAGAGAGTTAGAACATGCCTTTTACGTCCTGAATCAAGCTGTCGCTGACTGCAGAATGCATTGCGGGTCTTTGGCTATGCCAGCATTCAGCAGCAGCTCCACCATCCCAGAAGTTGGTACCTTGGCCTTGTTCTGGAATAATTCATTCATTTATTCATTATCTTCCGCTTTATCCTCTAGTAGGATCGCAGTGGGGTTCTCCATGCCCATCCAGGGGAGAACGTCTCGGGCGCTGGGCAGATACACCCAGGACAGGGCGCCAATCTATCGCTGGGCACACACTCACTCACACACACACTCTATATGGGGCAATTTTGAGAATTCAATTGACTTGATCCATGTTTTTGGACTGTGGGAGGAAACCTGAGAACCTGAAGGAAACCCACGCAGACACGGGGAGAACATGGAAACTCCACCCAGAAGGGGATTCGAACCGGAAATCCCTAGCGCTGAGAGGAGAACGTGCTAACCACTAAGCCACCGTGCAGCCCGGTTCTGGAATTAATGTAATATTGAACCTTTGAATTAAAAACAAGAGGTCAGAAATAAATTCAGGTTCGTTCTGAAAATTAGGGATAACGGCAAAGAGCTGACTTTTCTTCGAAACAGGAAGTGCCATGATGTCACTCCCCACATTGACGCAGCCATCTGTTACAGCTGACGGCCAGGTTTTTTCCCCCCTTTTCATCTCTATGGTGACGGTTTTGGCCCAGGCAAACATCCGGACCTGCAGCTCATGGCTTCATGCGGTGTACACTCACACCTGCGGGTTGGACAGTTATTGTTCCCGTTCTTAACTGCGGCTGACACCTAAACGAACGGCGTCCTAAACCACAGCCGTACTGAAACTGCTGATTAACGCTGATCCTGTTTCCTGGGTGACTGCAGAGCTGGGTGTTGTCTGGGGGGGGCGTGTTTAGTAGACGTGTGTGTGAATAGCATTGCTTATTATTAACAACCTATTTAAGACCATAATGATAAATATGTCATGCAGTTCTGTTTTTCTTAAATATTTTTTTTATCATATTGTATTATAAGGAGGCTTAGTGGTTCGAATCCCCATCTGGGTGGAGTTTCCATGTTCTCCCCGTGTCCACGTGGGTTTCCTCCGGGTTCTCCGGTTTCCTTTCACAGTCCAAAAACATGGAACAAGTCAATTGAGTTCTCCAAATTGCCCCATATAGAGTGTGTGAGTGTGTGCCCAGCGATAGATTGGTGTCCTGTCCTGGGTGTATCTGCCCAGCACCCGAAACGTTCTCCCCTGGATGGGCATGGGGAACCCCCCCACGGCTCTAATATAGGATAAAGCGGAAGATAATGGATGGATGGATGTATTATAAGGACATTCCACTCAGGACAGGTTCACCTCCAGGTTAGAATGATGGTCTGTTGTATCGGTTTCACTTACCGTTTTGTAGTCCTGCAGTTTCAGACTGTACTCTGTTTGCTTGTGTTGACTTTGTTCCTCCCCTGAACACTGTTCTGTCGTGACCGTGTCCTGACACTGATATGAAAGTGGTATGTCAGATTGTGTTGCGCAGTTTTGAGACACTCGTACGAACAAACGTATAATGTAGTCCTAAAAATATATATATAAAAAATATTGTGTGTATGTATTTGTGTGCATATATATATATATATATATATGGGTGGCACGGTGGCTTAGTGGTTAGCACGTTCGCCTCTCAGCGCTAGGGATTCCCGGTTCGAATCCCCATCTGGGTGGAGTTTCCATGTTCTCCCCGTGTCTGCGTGGGTTTACTCTGGGTTCACCTCCCACAGTCCTCCCACAGTTCCTCCCACAGTCCAAAAACATGGATCAAGTCGATTGAATTCTCCAAATTGCCCCATATAGAGTGTGTGTGAGTGAGTGTGTGCCCAGCGATGGATTGGCGCCCTGTCCTGGGTCTATCTGCCCAGCGCCTGAGACGTTCTCCCCTGGATGGGCATGGGGAACCCCACTGCGACCCTAATAGAGGATAAAGCAGGAGATAATGAATGAATAAATATATATATATATATATATATATATATATATATATATATATATATATATATATATGTGTGTGTGTGTGTGTGTGTTATATATATATATATATATATATAATTTTTTGTGTGTATGTATATTTGTGTGCATATATATAAGAAACACTACGTATATATAATGTGGTGTGTGATATATATATATATATATATATATATATATATATATATATATATACCTTTTTTTTTTTTTTTTTTTTTTCTTTTTCTTTTGCCTGAGGTGTGTATACATTTTTTCGGCTGACTGTATAAATTCTGTGAGTGGGCTGCTGGTGGTAACGACGTCTTTTGATGAGTTGATGAGCAGAATGAGGTGTCTGTGGAAACCGAGAAAAGTTTAACGTGTCTGTCGGTGCGTTTGTCCTCCTTTCGTTTGCTTGCGTAGACGGAGATATGACTTTGTATAATTAAGTAACCTTCAGAAGTAGTAAGTGTCATCAGTGTGTATCTATATATGATAATATAGCATCTTTATTCAGATTCATGTAAACAATATGCTTAAAATAATAATACTGTTTTTTTTAAGATCACAGTTTATTTTGAACTACCTTAAACAAGGGCACTATTTATAGTGTAGATACGTCTGACACATCTTGATTTTTCACCTTCTGGTTGATCCGACCTTCCAGATACCTCTCACAGTGGCCTTGGTGGTTTTGACTGAATAATAAGTTTTCTGTGGTGTAAAATGTGAGGTCAAAATATAATAACCACATTAATGTACGGTACCCGTCTGGACACGACTGCTTTCTGCTCCGCATTTTCAGTTCCACTTACCGTAAAGCTGGACTTTGCAGTATGTAGACTTTGTAGTGGCTGAGGGCACCTCAGCCATGGTCATGGTACTTGGTGGGAATCGAACCGGGGACATTCAGGTCGCAAGGCTGGTTCTTTAACCACAAGCATGCGAATGCTTATTCATGTATGTATTCAGATTGTTATGCAGGTTGTATGATTCATAAAAAGTGGTGTGTAATAGAGTCGACCTTCAGCGTGTGTAACCGTATGTGTTCATCCATACATTAGGGTCACCCCGTGAACTCGTATCTTATCTTTTTCTTTTACCTAACTGTACATATATTATCTACACGGCGTATCTTTCCGAGTAAACACTCTGTCAGGAGCTTGCTGAACGTTCGGTGACCCGGCCCGGGCGTTCCTCACCGAGGATTGATTATGAAAGCTCAACTGTCACTTCCTCTTTTGTGAGCTGATAAGTTAATGTGTGTATGTGTATTCGGGTTTCCATGGTTACACCGTGGGATCTGAAAAAGGGGTCACATTTGACACATGCCGATTGGCTGGGTAGGGGTGTCGCGGACTTAAACTGTCCGCAGGGAGCAGGGGTGGCAGGTCGGCATCGGTGACATCACGAAATAATTAGCATTCGATTTAACGGAATTAATTTCAGAAGGCATGTTCTCCCCGTGTCTGCGTGGGTTTCCTCCGGGTTCTCCGGTTTTCTCCCACAGTCCAAAAACATGGATCAAGTTAATTGAATTCTCAAAATTGCCCTGTTTAGAGTGTGTCTGTGTGAGTGAGTGTGTGCCCAGCGATGGATTGGCGTCCTGTCCTGGGTGTATCTGCCCAGCGCCCGAGATGTTCTCCCCTGGATGGGCATGGGGAACCCCACCGCGACCCTAATAGAGGATAAGCGGGAGATAATGAATGAAAGAATTTCAGAAGGAAGAGGCAGACACAGGTTTCATTTAGAGAAGGTTTTATTGTTTTATTAAATCCACAGAGGATTTAATCAATGGAAAATATTATGGATTTATAATATGTGCTATACAGTGTGAGGTTACAGTTTGGACACGCCCCTTTCTACTCCACTTATGTCTCAAGCAAAACATGTGTATGTATTTATATATATGTATGTGAATATATATAAATATATGTGTGTACATTACCAGTCAAAAGTTTTTTTTGCTTCACATGTACTTAGTTTCCTGTATAGATGGACTTTGTAGTTCTCCAATTCCACTCTGTAGTCCATCTGTGTGTGTTCTACAGTACATATTGTGTACTCTGTTCTAATGCTCAGAACTCAGGGGGGGGGGGGGGGGGGGGGGGGGGGGGGGGGGGGGGGGGGGGGGGGGGGGGGGGGGGGGGGGGGGGGGGGGGGGGGGGGGGGGGGGGGGGGGGGGGGGGGTTATTGGGTGGGTGCATTAGTCCTATCCCAGCAGTGTGACTGAGGTGGAGAACTGAACCTCCAGCAGCACTGCTGCACTAAAACCCCCTCACCACATCAGTGTCACTGCAGAACTGACCATAAACAATCCACCACCCAAATGATACCTGTTCTGTGATGCTCCTGACCAACAGAGAACAGAGAACCAACAGGGACTAACAACAACAAAGAACACAGATGGACTACAGTCTGGAATTAGAGAACTACAAAGTTCATCTATATGATAAGTGGAGGACATAGAGGATGGAGCAAGAAGGGGGCGTGTTTATATATAAAAACATCTGGATGGAGAGGTTTTGTAGAGGTTTTGTCGTTTCGCGGCACGTAAGCAGATGTGGAGGTGCAAACCTGCTGGCGGGTGCTGGATTGTCCGGCAGAGTCTGTGTGTCTCTGAGGTGCTATGTTGGCATATCCAGACCCCTGTTCCTGCTGAACTGAGCCAGCTAACACCAGACACTGATTATCAGCACAGCAGGCACGGGAGACCAGCCTACTGGGATAGGTCAGAGAGACAGAGATGGCGGCACACTGTCAGAGAGAGAGAGAGAGAGAGGGCTTTGATTATTGTTTTTAGTGCCTCAGCACTCCTGTTCCAACACACTGTACACCAGAGAGGTTGAATCAGCCCCCGCCGCTGCTGGTTGGAGGTTGGGGAGGTGTGGTGGGGGGGGCAGTAAAACCCTAAAAGCCACATGCTGGAGTTCGTACACATCCAGGAAAGAGAGACGTGTTTCCTATGGCGTATCATATCACAAAATGTTGTTTCCTCCGTGCTCACTGCTCACAGTCGCTTTGTTCTGCGCAAATCCGTCCCGATTCGACCGGACCGCCACAGGAAGAGGAAACGCAGCCAGCCTCGTCAACAGTCTCGCACCACCGCATACGCCATGCGAAGGATCTGCATATATCTGACGAACGCAGACTTTCCAAAAGGCATATTGTGATATTTTCGCTTGCAAATACAGAGAAGGCCACATCATACAGAGATCAGAACCCGACCACACGGTGCTCTCAGCGCCGCGTGCGTGCGAGCCTACCCACTCATTGTGCGAGCAGACCTGGAGGTTAAAGAGAAGACTTCAGACAGTCATAAAGGCGACCAGAGTGATGTAATCCACCCGCCCCTGGAGATCACAGGAGAATAGAAAGCAACCAAAAGGGCTCGGTTTCCAAAGAGAACACCTGATCGATGCTCACGCACCACCATTAGACACGCACCGCGTACACACCTACGGCGGAACAGGCCAAGAATAACAACGCCAGAGACGCCGGGGTTTTGGCAACTCGTTCACGAGCACAAAACAAGTCCTAACCACCAACAAGTCTAAATTAGTGTTTGGAATTAAAAAAATAAAAAAATCCGTCAAAGGGCAAAAGGTCAAATAAAATGAAGAATTAACAAAAATCACATGTAGTTTTATTTTTCCGGAGCTTGTTCATATTGAAAACAGGAACTTTTTATAATACAAGTTAAGGTTTGTACAGTATTTCAAAACATACAAAATATTTGCAGTAGGAACTTTTTTTTTTTTTTGGCGCCACATCCCATTTTTCTGTGCCTCCTTTCACACTATGACTAAAAACCCATTAAGAATTTAATTCATTTGATGTACCTCGAATAAATCTGCCTTATAGAACCTAATAATAATCCATTTTATTTATATAGTGCTTTTTATAGAACCTAATAATAATCCATTTCATTTATATAGTGCTTTTCTGGGACTTCAAGGGTGTCTTACAACAAATAAAGTTACAATATTATTAAAATAAAAATTTGAAGCTACACTTTGTTCTTGAACATGTACTCGAGCTTCAAATTCTGAATTGTTGTGTAATATTTAATGCTTTTTTTTTTTTTTTTTAATGATTATTATTACATTACAATTAGAATCCTAATCATTTTAATATTTTACTTAATACTTTTTCACATTTTGAACTTCTGTATTTTCAGCCCCAAATCCTCTCTACTCAAATTAAATGACACAAAGTCATAAATTCATTCAGAAAATAAAAAAATAATTCCATTTTAATACAATAAGGAGATATCCTGATTTATATTCACACGTCCTTTGTATATTTTAAAACAAGATGGCCATCCCCTACATTACCGTGGTTACCGTAACAACGTTCGGGCTTATTTATGTCGTAACCAAGAAAACAGAAGACCGACAGGGGAAGCATATGTCAGTTATGATGTCTGAAAATGTGAGTAATTTATTTATGCATTCCACCTGATCGTCATGTAGGTTTATTTAGTAACACCATGGTAACATTTACTCCTTCACCAAAGCAAGTTACATGCGTATGCATATATATATATATATATATATATATATATATATATATATATATATTTATATATATATAAATATATATATATATATTTATTTATATATATATAAATATATATATATATAGTATGCATCTCATTCTAGCAATTGTATAACTCAATTCATCATTAATAAAATAAGTAAATATTATATTCTATATATACACTTGCATATAATCTCAGATCTCAGAATATTGCTCATAGATCTCACAAAAACACACACTCCTACACAATCATACGTAGACTTTACAAGACTTTACAGAAGAAAAAAAAACCTGGAAAATTGTATCTTCTTATAATTAAAACCAAATTATTGCTAAAAGGCCCAGGGAATTACCCAGACATCAATAGTATTAAATTATATGTAGATATGATTTTTATTCTTTAAAAAAAAGGTTCTTTTGTCTTTCATTCAGATAATTGAAATGTTTGTCTCCTTCATTTATTAATGCTCACGTTACTGCTGCAGTATTCATTAGTGAAGGTGCCTTTGTGTCTCTTTGTTAACGTTCCTCTGGAGTCTTTCCACTTCAGCTTCAGGCCATTCTGGACAAACAGCTTTTGTGACTGACTGACGTGACCGAGCCACACTTTCAAACACAGACATCATTATGGATCATAAAGTGACGGAGTGAATGCACAGCAGCGCCACATGCGCCAGAACCGTGCTGCCTACATCAGATTTCACAGACAAAATGGTGTTTATTTGGACCGAAAGCTCCACCCCACACCTCCATACAGCCCACCTCCAAATCCACCGAACACCAGCCTGAGTGTGCGGTGGTAGCATCGGGTTCTGGAGCCGTTTCGCCGGAAACGAACGAGTCGTCTAGCAGGGACAGTGTCTCGGGGGGATTATTGTGATGGTGATCGTTATCCGAAATGAAATTCTGAAATAATGTTCTGGCGAAGGGGGCTGGACGTTCTCTCCGTACGCTGAAGGTCAGCTTTGGGGGGGCAGAACTTAACCACTGTGAACATGGAGCTTGACCACACTGTTCACATGTGGGTTAAGTCCTGCTACCACAGAGCGCCGAGTCAACCTGAAAGCCTCCCTGAAGTAACTTGGGTGTGTGTGTGTGTGTGTGTGTTGATGTGGGTGTGTGTATATGTGTACGAGTTTATTCTAAAGCGTCTTATGCGTGCACGTACTGGCTCGCGAGGGTGTGTCGGCACCTTCCAGCTTTCACATGGACGTGCTCACATTCCAGACGGATTAGGAGCTGTGAGTGTGAGTGTGTGTGTGTGTGTGTGTGTGTGTGTGTGTGTGTGAGGCTGGGTCTGTAAGGGAAACGTGCACAATCTGGGTTGCTTACTTCACACCAGCCATTGGAAATCCCTGGCAATGTGATTCAGACATTAAGGTTAAAAATCACTCTGCCAGGAATTCCCCTGGCCAGCAGCAGGGTACATTAGGGTGGGGTGGGGCGGGGTGGGGGGGCTGTAATGAGGGGTGGCTGGATTGTATGTGAGGTCATCTTTTGATGAGGCACTGTTCTCCGGTCAGCGCTACAAGTGTCGTAAAAGTGGAGGGAAAAAAAACATACGACGGTCTTTTCACATTATTCAATACACATTTATATAGATTTAAAAGTATTTGATGTGAAAGTTTTAAATAAATTAATTATTTGAGCCATTTTCTTGCACAGAACACTTGCAACCATCGAAATATTAATAATACCGAACGAGTAATCGTGAAAATTAGTAGAAAGTCGGAAATCAAACCTAAATGCTGTGGTTAAAGACTATATGCAGCTGATGTCATAGAGCAAATAAAAACTCTAAATCCCAGTTCTTACGAACCTAATGATACAATCTAAAAAAATCCATGGGTTTATAATAATAATATTATAATATTGCTTTATTATTAAATCCTTACCTCGACTATTAAAACCGTGCGGCTGTATTCGGCATTAAAAGACGGCGGCTTAAAAGCAGTCTGGCCTTCGTCATGCAGTCGTGCTTCATTGTGGTCATCTCTTCTCCTTCTTCCTGTGGCCTTATAAAAATAGCTTCTCAATGACAGGCCTAAATGACTAAATGAGGTCAGACAGGAAGCACGAGATGAGCTCGGTCTGAGCATCAGCTCCACTCCCCCTTCGAGCGGAGACGAAATTCAGTTTGAATACGGGAAGATCTGATGCTGACTGGAAACCGGCGGGACGACGTGTGACGCCTTCGCTGTATTTTTCGTATATTTTCTTCGCACGTGAGACTATGAGATGAGTCGGGATTCGAAAAATGGATGTGAACGGACAGACAGAACGCTCTCTGCAGCTCATCTGGAGAATCATTATGATGTTTAATGGCGAGTTGTATTGAATGCATTGTCCTTTTATCCTTAAACGCATAATACGTTTCAGGAAACGCCGTTCTTTGTAATTATGCCTTTTCTAGAGCTGTTACTGGTGGAACCGCAAACCTGGTCTAACCATGGTTTAACGATGGTTCCAAATATTCCCAATATGACAACACTGCAGGCCTCGTCGCCACAGAAAGGTCATCTGGGTTTCTTTTTTATTCTGTAGCACACTCCTCTCGCACTCTCTCTCTCTCTCTCTCTCTCTCTCTCTCACTGACACACACACAAGCACGTCGATGAAAAACTTGCTGCCGGTTCCACCCCACCCCACCCCACAGTCTTTAGTTTGTGAAAATGGTTAAACAATGCAGGAAAGGAAGAAAGCCACCCAGTTTAGCAAAACTCACAGGAACTCACGTCAACTGATTCATGAAATGCTGCCAAGACTCATTCGAACCATTTCACACATCAAAGCCATTTACAGCATTGTGATAATATTTAAAAAATATATATTAATAATGAGCTGCTAGACTCTAAGATTAAATGGAATTTATATATATATATATATATATATATATATATATATATATATATATATATATATATATATAAATGTATGTGTGTGTGTGTATTATAGACCCATCTACTTGTGTGTGTGTGTGTGTGTATTATAGACCCATCTCGGACTGTGCTTATGATGAATTTACGTGTAAATGGTCACTTCTAATTATTATTATTTTTTTGTACTACTAAACAATTTTTCTAAATACCAAATATAAAATCTACGTCACTTAAATATGTTTCCTCGGTGCACAGTTGCAGTAGCACTAACTGCTCTCTCCACCAATCACTGGTGTTGCTGCTCGATGAATTCATTGAGGTTGTACAGAGTATATAAACCTCTGCAGGGTCCTGAAGAGTAAATCTGTAATGCATCGTGGTAATCGAAGCAATGTGTGGATTTGTATCAAACACACACACACACACACACACACACTCCCTCAACCTTATCTATGAGATGTAGCTGATACCGACATGAGCACTGAACACCACCAACATTAGTTATAAGTATTACTTTTAAAGAATATTATTATTATTATTATTATTATTATTATTATTATTATTAGATGTGTTTAACATTCTGACCATGACATTATGCAGCACATTGCCTCTGAATCATGTGCTTTCTCCAGTCAGACTGTAATCTGTCAATCATTTGATGAATTTTCGAATCACACAATGTGCATCTGTAGCATCTGGAAAAACTCAAATAGTTGAATAGAGTGGTTTTGGGCACCATGTAGCAGAACAGCATTATGGGTATGAGTACAAGTACTCGAGCAGAGTACTGAACTGACATCTCTAATATGATGGATTTCAAATATAATTCATTTACAATATGAAGGACAGGTAAGAACACTTGTCTTTATGGTGGGATGTCATCGGAAGCTGAACACTGCTGGATGTCGTGTATTGTTTTAAAGGTTTACAAAATACACGAAAGGACATCCCATGGTGGGTGATGCATGGGGACAAGCGTGCTCCTTGTTGTGAGGTTCTTGTTTGTACAGTACATCTTGTTCTGATCTGAAAGAGCGTCATGATGCCACGCAGTCTGTGATGGGAGCTTTTCATTAAAGGGCTCACACGAACGGGGAAGTCCAATCCTACACACTCCCGGTGCCTGCTGTGTGTATTGTCTCATATCACACGATCACAATTACTGTTTTCACGGCCACAATGCACGGTTTGATGCGGTGTGCGTGTGTACGAGTCTGTGTACGTGTGTGTGTGTGTGCGGGGGCTTTTTATTTTGTGGTACATGACTACACTAAGCTCTTTGCCGTCGTAATATTTTCGATTACTACGTACAGTGAATATCGGTCGTTAAATCCAGGCTTGACTGTAAAACATGCAGAGAAACGCTCATTAATTTGGTTCTTTGCATTAACGAAACGAGAGGAAAAAACCTGTCGATTGCAGAGTGTTACAGAATTTTGATGATTTTAAAAGTTATCCAAAAACATGGAGTACCAGCATTTTTCCTACTGCCCCACCATGAAGCGATAATTAATATGACTTTTTAATTTATTTTAATTATTTTTAAGTGAAATGAACATATTTATGAATGACAGCATAGCAAAAGCTTGGTTCCCCAGCAAGAGGTCGTAGGTGCAGTAAGAATTTTCAATATAACACAGAGTTCAATGAGTGGAACCCTGTGACAGACCACACACACACACACAGACACACACACACAGAGTGAAACTGTAAATGGGTGATAATGCACCCTTCCCTTTACAGTCTACGGCAAAGGTTTGGAGGCTCAGACTCGTATAACGGATCCATTAAGAACATCTACAGGGATGTTATGACCGCCAGTTTGCAGCAATTACAGCTTCCTATCATCTACTGAGGCTTTCTACAAATTTGTGTTTTTTTTTTTTTTTTTTAATCTGGAAGATCATTTGTGATGTTGAATCTCACTATTTTAGTCTCTTGTTTATCTCAAAAGGTGTTTGATACGTTCTCACAGCTCATCTCAAACTCATCCAACCCCAACTTGCTTTGTGCGAGGGGTTACAGTCATATGGAAACAGAAAAAAGGGCCTTTCCCAAATTGTTCCCACAAATGTGGACGTGTACAATGGTCCAAAATGCATTGTGGGGGCTTGATGGGACCATCCATTCATACAGTTTAGATATATATATATATATAATAAATGTGTGTGTGCATATATATATATATATATATATATATATATATATATATATATATATATATATATATATATATATATATATATATATATATATATTTTACAGTTTCACAAATTAAAACAAAATATAAAGCATTTTTTACTTTCCACATTTTATGTTTTTATCTTTTTTATGTTTTATGTTTTATTAGTACAGTACAATGTTTTTTTTTTTTTTAAATTATTATTTGTTCTGTGATCTGAAACAGTAACTATCTGTAAAATGTGTAGTTTATATGAGAACGTTTGAACCTATGCTAGTAATCAGTGCAAAATTGTGTGCGTCTGTACAAATCCACACCGTATCTTCGATTACCGTGACATTTCACATACTTACTCTTTAGGAACCTGGGGAGGTTTATATACTCTTTATAACCAACAAGCAGTGACGCATGCTTCGTGGTTCGAGTGATTACAGAGGGATTAGTGTTATTACGCACAGAGAGAACTTATATTGGTTTATTTTGTGTTTTAATTATTTTCCTAGTTAGTTAAATAAAAATGTCGGGTGACCAATTAGATGTAAATTAAGGCTTTTACCTGAGTAAACTATAACTGGACATGCTCAGGGTTTTCCGACTGAAGTCCTGCATATCATTAATATTCATTTATTTAAATGCAACAAATAAAGAATTAAAATCTGAATAGCAGAGAATGGAGGTCAATCAATTTATCGAGGTTCTGCATGCATTTTCCCCTCCACCGTCTGCCGAGCTGGAGGGCACAGGTCCCTGACACTTATTTGCTCTCTCAATGCGTCCAGTTACATTTTCCACTGGTTCTTTTTCTCCGTTCCGTCCTCCATTTTTTTTTTTTTTTTTTTCCACTAAACTTTTCAGCCAGTGAGCTCAGTCTTTCCCTCCACCAGTGATGGCTCATAGGGTGGCTCATTGTGGTTCCACCTTGGAAGATGCCAGAGGGGGAAGAGTAAGGACTTCTGAGCGTCCTGCATCCCAGAGCTTAGTTCAAATCCCTGTCTTGGCACGAGACAAAGAGATCCGCTCAGTCCCGCCGGCTCCGGGCCGACGCGCGAAAAACTAGTTTGATGTCTTGTGGTCGGAGCTCGGAGACCGGCTTCTAATCAGCCGTAGTTCTTCAGGGCGGCCTCAATACGATCGCATGGCGGGGCGTGTAAATTAAGGTGTGCCAGGCGTCGGGTTGACTGATGTGGGATTGTTGTAACGATAATTCCCTAAATGAGCCGCGGTAATTAGCTAGTGAAACTGAATTTGGAAATCAGGTTCCTGGAGAAATTTGAAGTCACGCAAGTCCTTCACGTGTGAGAGCTTACATAACACGAGAAGGAAATGAAAGACAGTAGAACCTGTGTTCGGATACATTAGCGTGACAGTCCGGTGTTCTAAAGGCCGTGCGATGCATTAACTATGGATGAGTGGCTTTGTGCCTGTGAACCTGCACACACGCATCGCGCCTCTGTGTGTGTCGGCCCACAGAGATGTAAGTCTGCCAGTAATGGCCGTCTCCCCTGAGACTCATCCCCCCATTAGCAGAGAGAGAGTCGAAACAGCTGGGACCTCCTGTCCACATTTCCTCTCTGTGTCTGTGAGCTCACACTGTGATGCGTGTCCTTTCAGTGTATGACGGCTGTCTATACATTTAAATATTCAGTCATCTCTTTAGTTATTTTATTAACAACCTGATTCTAGCTACAGGGTTGGGATGCAGGACGCCTTCATTCTTTTTTTTTTTTTTTATTAATTGATTTATTTATTTTTTATTTTCGTAGGTGCCAGATTACATGTGTGCCATTTTAAATCTCAGTGTGTAAAAGTTTAGGGAACGAGTAACATGTTGTCATGGCGACCAATACTGACCGGACACAGTGTGTTTAACATAAAGAAATATAATAATTAAGGTTTACAATCATGTTTTTTTTTTTTGTTTTTTTTGTTTTTTTTTTTGGATTTAATTGGGTTGTAAACTGAAATCAGGCTTTATAATGACATTTTTAATAATTGTTTTTGCCCAAACGTCACAGTTGGGTAAAACTTCAGGCGATGAGGTATTGGCCTGCATTTAACCAGTCGCAGACATTTTAATGCTCTAGTGACGACGAGGCGTCTTTTACTTTCGGGGAAAATATAAAGAGTTAAAGATGCAATCAGCTCAGCACTGATTATTATATTAAAAATGAATCAATAATAATATTGTGGAACCAGTGATGGCCAGCTGGAGAGTGTTAATTAAGGAGTGCTAATGAGGAGAACAGGATAAATTGCGGCAAAATCAGCAGGATGAACACACAGACCTCACTTTATGTAGTTTCTAAAGACCTTCTTTAAAAAAAATTAAATAAAATAAAATAAAAAAAGACTTATTTATTCTTTTTTTTTTTTTTTTTTAACCCTGTGTATGTTTGTGTGTGTGTGTGTGTGTGTGTGTGTGTGTGTGTGTGTGTTACGGAGTCACCAGTTTACAGTGCACACCCTGACAAAAAAAAAAAAAAAATTGAATGCACTTTTAGTTCACGTCATACAGTAAGTCTTCATTGTGTATGTTGGAGAAAAGTAATATAAATATATAGTGTGTGTTTATGTAGTTCACGAAAACAACATTTTTCTAACGTTCCACAAGCGACTTTTAACGAATAGTCACCGTATCAACCAACAAGTCGCCCTGCAGCCCGAGCGCCGGCATGCCTTGTGCGTGACAAGCTGTCCACGTGGGTCCATTTTGCTCGGATACTCGACACAAACCAAGGCAAATAAACTCAAAGCCATGATTTAGGGCACTGGGGGAAGCAATCTTTTGGATGTTCGTATGGCATGCCTCAAGGCACGGGATGGGGGGGGGGGGTGTGTGACTAGAAACCAGAAGGGAGAGGCCCAATGTGCTTTTTTTTTTTTTTTTTTTTTTTTTTTTTCTTTCCCCCCCTCAACCACACTTTGTCCTTATTCGGGTCCGAGGCCTGCATTACGGCGGTCCACCATGCGAACCAGTCTGCACTCGAAACCACACATGGAGGAGTTTTCGGCTGCAGTTGCTTTTGGGAAAGGCCGATTTTGGTCCGAGGCGCTGCCATTTTTCACAGATATTGGAAATGCTTTGGATCTATGAGGGTGGGTTCTTGCGAATGCATCAATGGTGAGGCGAGCAAGTCACAGTGCGGCTTTATGCCAGAGAGAGGAGCAGTCTCTTTTTTATTTCGACAGGTGGTTTAAGGCTTTGATGATAAATGTTGAAGTCAATTTTTCGTCTGGTCACTTGTGGCGTTTTGGAACCTGCCGCTGCCGTGTTGAACTGAGCGCAAAGTGCCCGTAAGTCTTAATAAAGACAACAGGATGTTTAAAATTACCGTCGTTTCATTATTTTTTCTCGCCGCCGAGGTCCGAAGCCACTTCCCCCATTTCGAACACTCATCGTCGGAATCCTTCCCCTAGCGTGCCGACTCGGCGCTATTTTTTAAATTTTTTTTTTAGTCCATAGTTCTAAGTTTTGCTCTCCTCTCAAAAGTTGTTTGGGCTGTGCAGCATCTGGCACGGCCTTACGAGCGCCGAGAACAATGAGAGGAATGTTTTAGCGCTCTGTGTGGCTTCGCAACTTTTTACGACCTCCGCTCTCGCCAGGCCAATAACGCATGTCTGGCTCCCAGACGTCAATGCGAGCACAAAGATCCACTCAGACGCACAGATCTTCCATTCACTGGACCTATTTACAGATGACCTTTCGGGCAGACAGGACTCCCCATTTGCAGTGGACCGGGATACGTCCTCGCTCCCGAACCCCGTGCTTATACCAGACTGCATGACCAACTAAGGACAAACCATCCCGAATAGCCCAGCCTCCCTCCACACGATCATTCCCATCACAACCAACAAGTGAACTCCGACATGCACGACACGGCCGATCGGTAAAGTCCTCCAGCCCCCGGTCCTCACAAGCCCGCTCGGTTCAGATTTCTGAAGAAAGATTTTTTAAAAAATCCTACCTTTTTTTTTTATTATTTTTTTTCTCAAGACGCCTTCCGCTAGCCGGGAGTCTAGGTCGGTCCTCAAGGTTGCAGCCAGTCTCCAAGGGATCGCCCCAGCAGCCTCTCAGACGGCATGTGTGTGAGTGTGTGAAAGAGAGAGAGTGAGTGTGTGTCTGGGAGCCAGACGGGGTTAGAGCGAGGGTGTGAGTGAGTGAACAAGTGCGCACGGGGAAGGGAATTCCGATTTGTATAACGTCAGAAGCCCGGTCCTCCTCCCTCTATTCCCCAGCGGTGTGGAGTACAGGAAGAGGCAGGGTGCAATTACACCGCAATGCTGCTAATAAAAGAGCAAGGCTGTTTCCCCTCTTGCAGGCAACAGACGGCGGGCAATAACACACACTCGCACAAAATGCCCAGCCCTTGTTTGATTAGCCTTTCTAGCTACTCATTTGCCTTTTGCTCTCTCTCTCTCGCTCGCTTCTGTGTCCTGGGTGTTTGATCGTCAACAACTGTATGCACTTCATTGTTTAACTAATTATACACAGTATCGAAAAATCTATTTCCTCAGTAGTTAATCTATAAAAAGGGACATTGTCTCTTTCTGTTTAAACATCCATCCATTATCTTCCGCTTTATTCTATATTAGGGTCGCGGGGGGGGTTCCCCATGCCCATCCAGGGGAGAAAGTTTTGGGGCTGGGCAGATACACCCAGGACAGGGCGCCGATCTATTGCTGGGCACACACTCACTCACACAGACACACTCTATATGGGGCAATTTGGAGAACTCAATTGACTTGTTCCATGTTTTTGGACTGTGGGAGGAAACCGGAGAACCCGGAGGAAACCCACATGGACATGGGCGGAACATGGAAACACAGATTGGGATTCGAACCGGGAATCCCCCCGTGGAGAACTGAACCTTCAGCAGCACTGCTGCACTAAAACCCCCTCACCACATCAGTGTCACTGCAGAACTGACAATAAACAATCCACCACCCAAATGATACCTGTTCTGTGATGCTCCTGACCAACAGAGAACAGAGAACCAACGGGGGACTCACAAAAACTATATTGCCCCATATAGAGTGTGTCTGTGTGTGTGAGTGTGTGTCCATTGATAGATTGGCACTCTGTCCTGGGTGTATCTGCCCAGCGCCCGAAACGTTCTCCCCTGGATGGGTATGGGGGGGACCCTAGTATAGGATCAAACGGAAGATAATGGATGGATGGATGGATCTCATGAACTCAACGCTGTTCTGTGTTTGTGTCAGCATCACTTTGCTCAGCAGATGTTATGAATGTGATAAAGCTATTCTAAGATGATGTTCTGTTCTGCACAGAGCTACATAAATCAGATCCTATTTGCACTGGATCACGTTCGTAAGATCTATTATTCTGCCACGATCCACTGAGAACATGCTGTGACTGTTCCTGAAGGTTCTGCTCAGCTGTCGGTGTCTGGAGTCGCTCCCCTGAGCCATTCGAGTGGATCGGGTTTTCAAGTCTTGCATGCTGGGCCTTAGGAGAAAAGCTACTAAAACTCTGCACCTGTCTGCTGTTGACAAGACACACACACACACACACACACACACACACACACACACACACACACTCATGCTAAAGGCCCTGAGGGGAAGCAGTTTCTTTACCGACAAAGCTATTAGACAGTTTACGACTTCCAGCGCCTCCCCCCCTCCCGTATTCGTCCCTCCTCTCGCCCGTCCTCCACTCAGCGCTCGCTCTGTCGGCCCTTTCAGGCGTCGACGCCCATTTTAGAGCCGTACGTACGTCACACTCCACTTCCCAGGAAACACTAACATACACACAGACGGTCTCCTAGCAATGCAAATGCACATGTAAGCAGAACGTTTGGGAAATTTGGGCTTGCTCATAACGTTAATGTAGAAACATGATGAGCTTTGAGGTTTGCAGCTCGTCTGTGACTTTGTTTACAGACAAATAAGTTTTTCCGCAGTGTCCATGTTTTTGGTGGGTTTGATATTTTGCATGTGGAACGAGAACGTTATGGGATTTAGATTGTGTTGATGGCTCTGAAGCATGCTATTGGCTGGGTCACGGACAGACCTGGGGACTGGTTCAAGGACACACCCGTCATGCCTTTATGGGGTGCACAGTGTACCCTCGAAATGTTGTAAAAATGTAGAAATGCAGTGACCCCAGGGACTGGGTCATGGACAGACCCTACATGCCTTTATGGGGTACTTGCTGTACCCTCGAAACATTGTTAACATAGAGATTAAAACATGTCTGGGTTCCTTGTTTTTAATGGGGCCTGTGTCCCGGTCAGACCCGGGGCCTGGGCCACTGACCGAACAGAAGCTGGGCTACTGACCAACCCGGGAGCCTGGTTCAAGGACACACCCTTCATGCCTTTATAAGGTGCACACTGTAACCTTAAAACGCTGTGCGCATAGAGATTAAACATGTCTGGGTCCCTGTTTTAATGGGGCCTGGGCCATGGACCGACCTGGGGCCTGGGTCACAGGCAGAACCGAGGGCCAGATCACGGATAGACACGAGGGCCTGGTTCCAGTACACACCCGTCATGCCTTTATGGGGCGCTCACTGTACCCTCGAAACGCTGTAAGCATGGAGAATAAAAGATGTCTGGGTTCCTGTTTTAATGGGGCCTGGGTCACGGACAGACCCGGGGCCTGGGCCACGGACAGACCCCAGGGACTGGGTAATGGACAGACCCGGGGCCTGGGCCACGGACAGAACAGGGGGACTGGTTCAAGGACACACCAGTCATGACTATGGGGCGCACACTGTACCCTCGAAACGTTGTAAGCATGGAGATTTAAACATGTCTGGGTTCCTGTTTTAATGCACATCTGGCAGAGTGACTGAATCCAGGTGTTTCATTCAGTTATTCAGAGCTGCTGACGATTCTGCATTAAGAAAGTTTACAGATTGAATGTGCAGACTTTTATTTTGAGTGTGTGTGTGTGTGTGTGTGTGTGTGTGTGTCATGTACGGCATGACTGTGTCTCAGACACTGACTCACACGCTATAACTGAGTCTGATCTCTGCCTCAAGCACCTAAAAATCCAGTTTGGTCGCCATGACAGCAGGATCTAATTATACAAGCATTCCTAAGAGAAAGGAGGTTCGCTCTCGCTCTCTCTCGCTCTCTCTATTCTTATTCCGTACCCTGACAATCATTACCTGTTGGGATTTTCCCATCGCCGAGCCACTGGACCAACGTTTTTTAAATTACAATAATATAAAAACTGGTTTGTAATACAGTGAATGGACTCACAGAAGACACTGTTTTGTTAATGCTGTAATTGTTCAAACACACATTCTTTTCTGCTAATACGATGTGTTTTGTCTGCAAACCTAGACATTTCCTTCCTGTGAATGAATCCGTTTTATTGAAACTTAAAAGGTTTTTGGGAAATTAAAACATTCCAGTGAAATACAAACCGTGATGCGAGTGACCCTCGCGTCCTCAGGTGGTGCTGCTGTATAAACCATGGTCACATGGGCTCAGGAGTACTTTGGAAAGACCTAACTTGGTCCATCCCTGCACACTGTAATGTGCAATGAGCACAAAGAAGCCATATGTTGGATTTGTGTGGAGTTTTCGAGTTGAAAAGGGGTGGACTAGGGGTGCAGTAAGGCTCACAAGAGTCATTGTCTAAGACACACCTCCGTAATCTCAGAGTTCAGGTGTTTCATTGGGTAGCATTTGTTTTAGCAATCTTTAACAAACTGATAATAAACAACAGGCATCGGCGTGTCCCTTGAGTTTCCTTTAAGAGCCAAGTGGCGCTCTGACTTTGGCGGGTTGCTATTTGAGCGGTGCAGCTACCTGGACTCCATTCTTAATGGGTGTGTTTTGGGCATAACGTACAATAAACCAATCAGCGTGCACCTTGTGTTCCCTTTAAGAACCTGGTGGCGCTCTGACTTTGGCGGGTTGCTATTTTCACGGTGCAGCTACCTGGACTCACTGCTCTGCTCCATGAGGTTCTCCATGTGAGTGTGAATGGAGAACCCACAGTATGGTTTGTTCTATGGATCTGTGTTCTCTGATTTAATAGCGTTCCGTTGGTCTCAGCGTCCCGTGGTGTTGGACACGCGGCGTCTGTGTTGATGATTTAGAGACCGACGTCTGACCGTCCACGTCTGGAGAGGTTGTGTTCAGTCGGTGGGGCAGCTGGGTTCTAGCAACACGCCAGAAATGTACAGAACACACCTCATTATGAGACCGTTAAGCCCATTGGGAGATATATTCACACGCAGCGTTGCTATTTAAACCAGTGTTTAGTTGAAATGAGCATCACGACGAGCCTTGCGCAGGGTGTAAGTAATGTTTTAATGCATTATTTGAACGTGTGCAAACTTTTTTATTGGCAATGCAGTTGGTTTTCTTTTAATAAGTTAAATTCAGTAAATAAATAGTAACTGTGTATTTAATATGCAGATATCTGTTTTCCGTAAAGGATGGTTTTTTTAAATAAAATGTGGAATCTGAGTGGGGTGCCCAAATTGTTTTATGGTGCATTCTTCAGATGCTCTGCCAAAATAATCGCTAACATTCTGAGATAGAACTTTATGTTCCAAAGAAGGAGCAGATATTAATCAGTAATCCTACGAGGGCGATTTGTCTTTCTTTGATCAAACAGCAGACTCATTACTGGATATAACGGTTGAGGTCGTAAACCTTTGGAACTTTAGTATTCAGTACTTTCAGGAATGTATGATGGGTTTCCCCTCTATCTGCATGCAGAGCTGTGATTGGTTTAAATTGGATGTTTATAAGGTCTTATGTCGTTAGCCGTATTAACGCCAGCGGTTTGTGAGACGAACTTTATAGAGATGATACAAAAAACTGAGACATTAGAAGACACATCCGCCTCTCAGTGATGAGGATTCAGGTTCAAATCCTCATCTGGGGTTCTCTCCGGGTTCTCTAGGTTTTTTCCAGGTTCTCTGGTTTCCTCCCACAGTCCAAAAACATGGATCAAGGTCAATTGAATTCAAATTGCCCCATATAGAGTGTGTCTGTGTGAGTGAGTGTGTGCTCAGCGATAGATTGCCGTCCTGTCCTGGGTGCATCTGCCCAGCGCCCGAAGCGTTCTCCCCTGGATGGGCATGGAAAACCCCCCCGCGACCCTAATAGAGGATAAAGTGGAAGATAATAAATGAATGAATGAATGTATTTGGGGTTGTGTGGAGTGTGGTAGCCAAGTGGTTAGGGTATTGGGCTATCAATCTGAAGGTTGTGGGATCAAATCCTAGGTTCCTTGATGATCATTGCTTCAGCGATTTTGTATGTAACCTTGTATTATGTATTATATATGTGCAATACAGTTTTTTATTTTTATTTATTTATTTATTTATTTTTTTTTTACTAAACAAAAAACTAAAGTTTTTTTTTCTGCAATTACTTAATAAAAGTTTTAATCATATGTGCAATATCGAATTCGAATATCAGTTCGAATCCCCATCTGGGTGGAGTTTCCTTTTTCTCCCTGTGTTTGTGTGCGTTTCCTCCCACAGTCCAAAAACATGGATCAAGTCAATTAAATTCTCCAAATTGCCCCATATAGAGTGTGTCTGTGTGAGTGAGTGTGTGCCCAGCGATGGACTGGCGCCCTGTCCTGGGTTATCTGCCCAGCGCCCGAGACGTTCTCCCCTGGATGGGCATGGGGAACCCCACCACGACCCTAATAGAGGATAAAGCGGAAGATAATGAATGAATGAAATATAAATATATATATATATATATATATATATATATATATATATATATATATATATATATATATATATTTTTTTTTTTTTTCTTTTTTTTTTTCTGTATATCCCTATTCATCTTTTTCTTTTTTAAGGTACTTCTTGTAATATATACATAAGAAGTAGCGATAACTTTTCAAATTACGGTCACTTCTGCTGCAAAATGTAAATTTCCTTTACTGTGAGACCAATAAACGATTGTCTTGTATTCTAAAAAACTGACAAAAATAACCAAAAAATTGGCTGCTATAAATAACCCCTATCTAAATTTCCCCTATATAGTGTGTGCCTGTTTGAGCGAGTGTGTGCCCAACAATAGCTTGGCACCCTGTCCAGGGTGGGCATGGGGAACCCCCCCCCCCATGACCCTAGTGGAGGATTTAGCAGAAGCTGATAAGATGCCGATTCGATGTAAATGAACGTTTACATCTTTAGCAGGCATCACTCTTGAAGTCGAGAAGTTAATACAAATAAAGATTACATTAGCTTCAACTTAATACTAAATACATCCCCTGGTTCCTCACAAAATTCATTTATTGTTGTCATGATGCACAATAGAATTTCAGGTTGCATGTCCTCGAGCGTAGTGTTGGGTGACCGGCATCAGACCCTCATACTGTATAACAGAGGATATGAATGTGGCATTACAGTCAGTGCAAAAATACCCACTGAGGGGCAGATGAGTATCGGTGTGAATCCACTGACTGATGATGATTAACGAGGGGTGAGGTTGTAGGTCGTTCAGGGCAATGAGGGGCACATCTGTATAGCACACCTGTGTTTTTCATAACTAAGGCCCTAAAAATCACACATGCAGGCATGAATGCAAACACTCTCCATCTCTCACACTCGTGTGTGTGTGTGTGTGTGTGTGTGTGTGTGTGTGTGTGTGTGTGTGTGTGTGTGTGTGTGTGTACACTCACACACACATACAAAAACAACGTGTGCTTAAAAAAACAACCACAAAATTGCAAAATACTTAACTTTTAATGGTCAATATTAATGATCGGCATTAAAAAATCCAATAATAATAAATAAATACAGTAGGTACCTCAGTCGGCACGGTGGCTTAGTGGTTTAGCATGTTCTCCTCTCAGCACTAGGGATTCCCGGTTCAAATCCCCATCTGGGTGGAGTTTCCATGTTCTCCCCGTGTCTGCGTGGGTTTCCTCCAGGTTCTCCGGTTTCCTCCCACAGTCCAAAAACATAGATCAAGGTCAATTGAGTTCTCCAAATTGCCCCATATAGAGTGTGTTTGTGTGAGTGAGTGTGTGTCCACCGATAGATTGGCGTCCTGTCCTGGGTATATCTGCCCAGCGCCCGAGACGTTCTCCCCTGGATGGGCATGGGAAACCCCCCCCACGACCCTAATAGAGGATAAAGCGGGAGATAATAGATGAATGAGGTACCTTAGTTTAGGAGCCTTATGTTATCTTTCATGAAATTCAGATGAATTGTGGGTAATAAGCTGCTCATTATTGTGAACATGTTCACGGTGATTCAGCACTTGTTTTTTTGAACTATTTTTGCTTAGAAAATGTCTAATTAAATAGAATAAAATAAATAAAAGTGGTTTAAGTAATGCAATATATTTTAGATATTAACCCACATTTGCTTTTACCAAACTTAGTACACAGAGTGGAACATGCAAATGCATGTTACTGACCATTTTCAAAACAGATGCAAATTTACTAACTTCAGAAATATTCTAGAAAACCCGACGTCTGTATTTACATCACATCCAGGTTCTCAGTTCCACTTCCTGTGCAGATGGACTTTGTAGTTCTCCAATTCCACTCTGTAGTCCATCTGTGTGTGTTCTACAGTACATACTGTGTACTCTGTTCTAATGCTCAGAACCCCGGGGGGGGGGGGGGGGGGGGGGGGGGGGGGGGGGGGGGGGGGGGGGGGGGGGGGGGGGGGGGGGGGGGGGGGGGGGGGGGGGGGGGGGGGGGGGGGGGGGGAGCAGGGGTTATTGGGTGGGGGCATTAGTCCTATCCCAGCAGTGTGACTGAGGTGGAGAACTGAACCTCCAGCAGCACTGCTGCACTAAAACCCCCTCACCACATCAGTGTCACTGCAGAACTGACCATAAACAATCCACCACCCAAATGATACCTGTTCTGTGATGCTCCTGACCAACAGAGAACAGAGAACCAACAGGGACTAACAACAACAAAGAACACAGATGGACTACAGTCTGTAACTGTAAAACTACAATGTGGAGCTGATCAAACATACAGTGAGTATGAAAACAAGTAAGTTTATCTAATTTAGACTTTTTATTTAGGATCGACAACCTTCTGGTTCCCAATGACAGCTACTGCAAGGACTGGCTGACGCCCATCCTGGATCAGATGGTTCTTGAGCAGAAACCTGAGGTCAGAGGTACCACTTTGCTTATGATGGTTATTATTGCCTTTTAAAGGGTGTGGTAGCTCAAAGGGTTATAGTGTTGGGATATCCATGGATGTTACAACAGAGAACAGAGAACCAACAGGGACTAACAACAACAAAGAACACAGATGGACTACAGTCTATATGATGAGTGGAGGAAATAGAGGATGGCGCAGGAAGGCGGCGTGTCCAAACTTTTTGCCTGGTACTGTATATGGAAGGAACAATTGGGACACACCTTTAAATGAGTGAATTCATGCACCTTATCATAAATTGTGGCCATTTTTATGCTTCCAACATTATGGGTTTAGAATCCACAACGCATTTCTTTTGAGGAGAGAAAGTTGCAACAATTCTCCCCGTGTCCGCGTGGGTTTCCTCCAGGTTCTCCGGTTTCCTCCCACAGTCCAAAAACATGGATCAAGTCAATTAAATTCTCCAAATTGCCCCATATAGTGTGTGTGAGTGAGTATGTGTCCAGCGATAGATTTTCCCCTGTCCTGGGTCTATCTGCCCAGTGCCCAAAGTTCTCCTCTGGATGGGCATGGGGAACCCCCCCCCCGCGCAACCCTAATAGAGGATAAAGAGCGGAAGGATGCATGTTGCAACCAGGTTCCTCACTGTAGGTTCTACTTTATAGGTTTCTCCTTTAATTTTTGTGTGATGAATTGGTGTTCGGGCGGCACGGTGGCTTAGTGGTTTAGCACATTCGCCTCTCAGCGCTAGGGATTCCCGGTTCGAATCCCCATCTGGGTGGAGTTTCCATGTTCTTCCCGTGTCTGCGTGGGTTTCCTCCGGGTTCTCCGGTTTCCTCCCACAGTCCAAAAACATGGATCAAGTTAATTGAATTCTCGAAATTGCCCCATATAGAGTGTGTCTGTGTGAGTGAGTGTGTGCCCAGCGATGGATTGGCGCCCTGTCCTGGGTCTATCTGCCCAGCGCCCGAGACGTTCTCCCCTGGATGGGCATGGGAAACCCCACCGCGACCCTAATAGAGGACAAGCGGGAGATAATGAATGAATGAATGAATCAATTGGTGTTCTCGTAAAGGTCGTTCTGTTCTGATTCGAACCCAGACCTGAACCTCAGTACTCAGCGGTCTACGAGAAATAACGAGATGTACCCACAGTAACGTCCAAGGCCCACTTTGGCTCTTTTTTTAGCCTGTCCTATAGTTTGTCCTCAGTTTCTCTCTCGCTCTTACCGGCTCTGCAAACACTCCTTCTTCCTCTGGTATTTATGCGTTGGCAGTTGCTATGGATACAACACATACAAACATTGTGGCAGCAGGCAGGAAGTGCGCTGGAACCACAATGGCGTCACTGCGGCTCTTGCACTGTGACTCCTCATCCAGGCTCCTTGCTATTATCATTAAGCCGTACACACTCGCCGGGCTTTTTTGCAGCCTTATTGCCGTTTCGTATTGCTTTTACAGCTGTGTCACTCACTCTCGCTTTCATCTTGGCGAGTCCTGGCCGTGCCCGCACTTGAAGAATGCTCTGGCTTCGGGCTGTGTGTGGAACACTGGCGCAAACGTCTGGGCTCGGGCATGTTTTTCGGCGGCCGCCATAAAAAATAGGTGTCTGTGTGTGTGATGGAGCACTGTGGTTACGGTTAATGCTCGTCTTTCATAGAATTAATAATTTGCATCAGTAAGAGTCTCACATGACTAGCTCTGTGAGTGTGTGTGTGTGTGTGTGTGTGTGTGTGTGTGTGTGTGTGGCCCCTGTTGCACTGCGTTACATCAGACTCCAGTTATACTGTTTAAACCTCACTTTTTTTTTCCTTTTCTTTTTCATAACTGGAGTCTAAATATACCCTACTGGAATAAACCCTTGAGAACAGACCTTCCTAACCCCCCCCCCTCCCTTCCCCCTGCTTTCCTAAATATATTCGGCTCGGACCACCTCGGCCCCTCCTCGCTGCTCTCTGGTTCTCGCGGCCCGTCCCTTCTCTCCTCCTCTGACTCGTTTAATGAGCTGTAATTAAAGACAGGCCCGTCTGAAAATATCCTCACAATGCCGTTTTTATTCAGCGCTGCTTTTCGGGGCCGCTTTCCCGCCGAGGGAGCGATGCGCAACGGGGTGAGGCGTTCGGCACGGTGGCTTAGTGGTTGGCATGTTCTCCTCTCAGCGCTAGGGAGTCCCGGTTCGAATCTCAATCGGGGTGGAGTGCACCTTATCATAAATCGTGGCCGTTTTTATACTTCCAACATTTCGGGAACAGTTTGGAATCCACATTGGAGAATGTTGCAACAAGTCTCCCCGTGTCCATGTGGGTTTCCTCCGGGTTCTCCGGTTTCCTTTCACAGTCCAAAAACATGGATCAGGCCAATTGAATTCTTCAAATTGCCCCATATAGAGTGTGTTTGTGTGAGTAAGTGTGAACCCAGTGATAGATTGGTGTCCTGTCCTGGGTGTATCTGCCCAGCGCCCCGAAATGTTCTCCCCTGGATGGGCATGGGGAACCCCCCCCCCGCGACCCTAATAGAGGATAAAACGGAGGATAATGGATGGAACTTCAGTCCAATAAAATGTGTGAATTTATAGAAAACATTTAAATAAAACAATTAAAAAATAAATCAAATTAAATTAAAAACTCAGAATCCAGGTTTGAATCCCGATCTGGGTGGCGTTTGTATGTTCTCCCCATGTCTGCGTTGGCTTTCTCTGGGTTCTCCGGTTATACCCCACAATCTCAAAACATGGGTTTAAGGTGAACTGGTTGCTCTGAATTGCCCCTATATATTGTGTGTCTGTGTCCAGCAATGGATTGGCACCCTGTCCTTGGTGTATCTGCCCAGCACCCGAAATATTTTTCCCTGAATGTGCATGGGGAACCCCCCTCCTCCCCTCCATGACCCTAGTAAAGGAGTAACTGAAAGATTTATAAGAACAGTTCATGATTTATATGAAAAAGTAATATAATAAAGTGTGTTCATCCATCCAGAGCCATGAATCACAGGGAGCAGATCCTTTGTTTCTGTCTGATGTGAGTGAGGTATTGACCTCGGAAACATCTGCAGCAGATCGATTGAGAGATAATGTACCAAAAGCAAGAAACAGCAAAACACTCAGAGTGTGATGTCATAATATAAACCTTCAGTAAGTAGGACAGGAAGTGAGTGGCATGGTGGTGCAGTGGTTAGCACATCCACGTCCACGTGCTGTTCCAGTCCTGATCTGCATGGACTTACTATGTTCTCCCCGTGTTTGCTTAGGTTGCCTTCCACAGTCCAAAACAACATGGATTCAAGGTGAATTGGCAGCTCTAAATTGACCCTATCTAAATTGCCCCTCTATATTGTGTGTGTCTGTGTGAGTGAGTGTGTGCCCAGTTATGGATTGGCACCCTGTCCTGGGTGTGTCTGCCCAGCACCTGAAATGTTCTCTCCTGGATGTTGTGTATTATTGTGAATAAATCACGGGACGGACCGATCAGGGTGTGCAGGGTGTAAGACAGGAATCTGAGACTTTTCCTATAAATATATATATATATATATATGGGGCGGCACAGTGGCTCAGTGGTTTAGCATGTTCTCCTCTCAGCTCTCCCCGTGTCTGTGTGGGTTTCCTCCGGATTCTCCGGTTTTCTCACACAGTCCAAAAACATGGATCAAGGTCAATTAAATTCTCCAAATTGCCCCATATAGAGTGTGTGTGTGTGTGAGTATGTGCCCAGGCGTCCTGTCCTGGGTGTATCTGCCCAGCGCCCGAAACGTTCTCCTCTGGATGGACATGAGGAACCCCCCCTGCGACCCTAATAGAGGATAAAGGGGAAGATAATGGATATATATAGATATATTTGGAGTGATTTCCGATTGCAAAAAGCTGTATATTCTGAAAGAGGAATCATGACAGCATGATTACACAGAAACAAAAGATGATGTAGCCATGTGAACGGGAAATCGAGAAGCTGAAAAAGGAAGCATGTCTTCTCTGTGTGCTTCAGGTCTTTTAGGATTTTGAACGCTGATCTCCTGCTGGATCGACCCTGAAACACTGAAATGTTCACATCGTGTTTACAGTGCACAGGAAAGGGAGTGAGAATTAAAAAAATGAATAAAACACAAAGTCGTTATAATGTTTCCATAAATGCAAATGCTCTAAAAATAGTACACATTTATTTTCGAAGGAAAACATTGACCTTCAAATATAAAATAAATAAATAAATAAGGAAATCAGTGCCATCACGTTTCTTTAAAAAGTCCATCCATTATCCATACCATATTATACACCCAGGACAGGGCGCCCATCCATCACTGGACACACTCACACAGATAAACACACTCTCTATGGGGCAATTTTGGAGAATTCAATTGACTTGATCCATGACCCATGACTGTGGGAGGAAACCGGAGAACCCGGAGGAAACCCACACGGACACGAGGAGAACATGCAAACTCCACCCTGATTGGGACTCGAACCGGGAATCCCTAGTGCTGAGAGGAGAACATGCCAACCACTAAACCATAATGATGTATAATTTTTGTATTTTTATTTCACTCTACTTTGAGGTTGGCTCATGGTTTACTGGTTAGCACGTTCTCCTCTCAGCCCTGTGGATCCGGGTTCAAAGCCTGAGTTTCCATGTTCTCCCCGTGTCCACATGGGTTTCCTCCTGGTTCTCCGGTATTCTCCAACAGTCCAAAAACATGGATCAAGGTCAATTGAATTCTCCAAATTGCCCCTTATAGAGTGTGTCTTTGTGAGTGAGTGTGTGTCCAGTGATAGATTGGCGCCCTGTCCTGGGTGTATCTGCCCAGCGCCCGAGACGTTCTCCCCTGTATGGACATCCCCTCCGACCCTTGTAGAGGATAAAACGGAAGATAACGATGAGTCCAGACTATATTTAGAATTAATGAACTAATATTTTGTGACATAATTAATGATCTGTATGATGTGGAGTACTTCTGGGACTGTTGGGTAATAATCCTGTGATGGTTCTAAACGTTACAGAACAGAGTGCATGGCAATAATAAATGTGTAAAACTGCAGATGGATTTCATTTAGTAATTGTAGAAATACAAAGTGGAACTGATTAACAATGAAAAAGGGAAGTGTAGCTACCAAAGTGGCGGTTATTGACATACAGAACCAGTCCAAATTTTGGCCACGCCCCCTTACTGCACCACTTATTGTCCATGTTCTCAGTTCCACTTCCTGTGCAGATGGACTTTGTAGTTCTCCAATTCCATTCTGTATTCCATCTGTGTGTGTTCTACAGTACATACTGTGTACTCTGTTCTAATGCTCAGAACCCCAATAGTACCACCACAGAGCAGGAGTTATTGGGTGGGGGCATTAGTCCTATCCCAGCAGTGTGACTGAGGTGGAGAACTGAACCTCCAGCAGCACTGCTGCACTAAAACCCCCTCACCACATCAGTGTCATTACATTACATTACACTTGGTCATTTAGCAAATGCTTTTATCCAAAGCGACATACAAGGTGAACACAGGGTTCATCACAACATCCCTGGAGCAATGAGGGTTAAGGGTCTTGCTCAAGGACCCACATTGGTAACTTCAGTGGACCTGGGATTTGAACCCCCAACCTTCAGATTAATAACCCAACACCCAAACCACTGAGCTACCACTCCCCGCTCACCGCTTGTGTCACTGCAGAACTGACCATAAACAATCCACCACCCAAATGATACCTGTTCTGTGATGCTCCTGACCAACAGAGAACCAACAGGGACTAACAACAACAAAGAACACAGATGGACTACAGTCTGGAATTGGAGAACTACAAAGTCCATCTACATGATAAGTGGAGGACATAAAGGATGGAGTGAGAAGGGGGCGTGGCCAAATTTGATTGGTATAATAATCCATCCATTATCTTCCGCCTTATCCTCTATTAGGGTCGTGGGGGGGAGTTCCCCATGCCCATCCAGGGTAGAATGTTTCGGGCACTGGGCAGATACACCCAGGACAGGGTGCCAGGGTCTTTCGCTGGGCACACACTCTATATGGGGCAATTTGGAGAACTCAGTTGACCTTGATCCATGTTTTTGGACTGTGGGAGGAAACCGCAGAACCTGGAGGAAACCCACGCGGACACGGGGAGAACATGGAAACTCCACCCAGATTGGGATTCTAACCGGGAATCCCTAGCGCTGAGAGGAGAACCTGCCAACCACTAAGCTACCGTGCCGCCCGTGAGATAATAATAACTTTTATATTTGCAGAACAGATCTGGGTGTGAACCCGTAGTAAACAAATACAACCAGACAATCTGCAGGGTGTTTGTCGTGTTTGTTGGCGTTCTGTTGGTTACTACATCATCGTAGTTTCACGGGGCTCTTGATTGGTCTGCAGCACCGTGACCTGGTTTTTTTAACGTTAAGAAACACGGTCTGGAAGTTTTCACCTGGCCGAAAATATCCGCCGAGGCTCTCGACACATCCTCATCGTAAAGTAAACAAGCGGCGAGGTGA
The DNA here is from genome assembly GCA_019802435.1 of Corydoras maculifer. Classification (NCBI taxonomy): domain Eukaryota; kingdom Metazoa; phylum Chordata; class Actinopteri; order Siluriformes; family Callichthyidae; genus Corydoras; species Corydoras maculifer. The sequence goes on from JAFMOD010000325.1 coordinate 899,912, forward strand.
GAAAGGCGGGAAACCAATGCCCCGAGCACGCCTCGAACGCAGGGCGAGCTGTTTGCTGTGTAAACTGAGGTGTGAACGTGTCGGGTGGGACCACTTCCACTTTGACCAGGCCCTCCTCACGCTCAGTCCCTCTCTGTCTCTCTGTAGTTGTCCTTATTTGGCTCCGGGGAGAGTTTCCCTCCTGACTCTGACTCACCGCCGTTCTGACTCATGTGCACGCTAACAAAAACAGTCCTGCATCTCTATGGAGATCCAGACTCCTGCCCTCTCTCACACTGTCTCCCTTTTTCCTCCTCACGTTCCTGTGCTGGGCAGCGGGACGGCTGCCAGCCGCTGCCCTCGCGCCGATTTTAGGCCGAGGCAGTCTGTGTGCGGGAGTGTGATGTGATTTTTAAGATAAAAAATGCAACGAAATCTATATTTAATTTGTTTAAAATAAGTCGTAAGATAATCTCACTCTGTGGTTCCTTTGTCCCGGCGAACTGCTACTGTGATCTTAATAAACAATTACGTTATTAAATCTGTACCTCCTATACAGATAACCAGGTTTGAATTGAGTTTTGCATGTTCACCCTTGGCGGCATGGTGGCTTAGTGGTTAGCGCGTTCGCCTCTCAGCACTAGGGATTCCCGGTTCGAATTCCCATCTGGGTGGAGTTTCCATGTTCTCCCCGTGTCCGCGTGGGGTTCCTCCGGGTTCTCCGGTTTCCTCCCACAGTCCAAAAACATGGATCAAGTCAATTGAGTTCTCCAAATTGCCCCATATAGAGTGTGCGTTTGTGAGTGAGTGTGTGCCCAGCGATGGATTGGCGCACTGTCCTGGGTCTATCTGCCCAGCGCCCGAGATGTTCTCCCCTGGATGGGCATGGGGAACCCCACCGCGACCCTAATAGAGGATGAAGCGGAAGATAATGAATGAATGAATGAATGAATGAATGAATGAATGAATGTTCACCCTTCAGATTTTTCTGCTTTCCTCCTACAGGCATAAAAACATGGATTCAAGGTGAATTGGTTGCTAAAAATTGCCTCTATACAGTATGTGTGAGTGTAATGTGATGGAAGTGATTTGTAAGATCAAAAATGAATTGAAATCTATATTTAATTTGTCAATCTGACTTATTTTAAACCGATTGACAAATTAAGTATATATTATATTGCGTTTTTGATCTTTAAAATTACTTCACACGCACACATACTGTATAGGGGCAATTTAGAGCAATCAATTCACCTTACATCTATGTTTTTATGACTGTAGGAGGAAACCAAAGAATCTGAAGAAACCCACATGGACACGGGGTGAACACACACACATGCGCACACACACACACACACACACACACACACACACACACACACACACACACAATTTGTCAATAAACACGTACATTATTAAATCTGTTCCTCCGATACAGATAACCAGGTTTGTATTGAGTTTTGCATGTTCACCCTGTGTCCATGTGGGTTTCTTCAGATTCTTCATTCATAAAAACATGGATTCAAGATGAATTGGTTGCTTAAAATTGCCCCTATACAGTATGTGTGTGTGTGGTGACTGCAGGAGTGTAATGTGGATTGTAAGATCAAAAATGCAATAAAATCTATATTTAATTTGTCATTCTGACTTATTTTAAACCGATTGACAGATTAAGTTTAGATTTTATTGCATTTTTGATCTTTAAATACACCTCTACACTTAACACACACATACTGTATAGGGGCAATTTGGAGCAATCAATTCACCTTGAATCCATGTTTTTGGACTGCAGAAGGAAACCAAAGAATCTGAAGAAACCCACATGTGGACGGGGTGACACGGGGTGAACACACACACACACACACACACACACACACAATTTGTCAATAACACGTACGTTATTAAATCTGTACCTCCTATACAGATAACCAGGTTTGAATCCCGATCTCGGTGGAGTTTTGCATGTTCACCCCGTGTCCATATGGGTTTCTTCAGATTCTTTGCTTTCCTCCTAGAGTCCAAAAACATGGATTTAAGGTAAATTGGTTGCTCTAAATTGCCCCATGTTCTCCCCGTGTCTGTGTGGTTTTCTTCAGATTGTTTGTTTTTTACCTACAGTCCAAAAACCTGGATAAAGGTCAATTTAATTCTCCAAATTGCCCCATATAGAGTGAGTGTGTGCCCAGCGATAGATTGGTGTTCTGTCCTGGGTGTATCTGCCCAGTGCCCGAAATGTTCTCCTCAGGATGTCCATGTGGGTTTCTTCAGATTGTTTGGTTTCCTCCTACAATCCAAAAACATGGATTGAAGGTGAATTGATTGCTCTGAATTGCCCCTATACTATGTGAGCGTGTGTATCTGAGTGAGTGTTTGCCAAGCGATGGATCTGCCCAGCACCTTCAACTTTCTCCCCTGAAAATGACTAATGTAATGTAAATGTAATTAGCATGGGCGATCCCCGCCGCTCAAGGAGGAGAATTCCACTGAACCTCGGTCCTCACAAGGTCTCTTTTCTAAAAGACAACAACACCAGTTTCTTTCCACTGTTGCTGTAACTTGTTCTTTGGAGGTTAAGTTTTAGAACAAACAGCTACTTTGAGACAACGTACTTGATCTTGTAGAACGTCTAATCAGAACGGTATTCTAGCTGTAAAGAGGGAACCACAAAGTTACTGTAGGTGTAGCAAGTCTGAGGTCATCTCATTATCTTCTGCTCAATGCTCCACTAGTGTCATGGGGGGGTTCCCCATACCCTTCCAAGGGAGAACAGTTCGGGCGCTGGCCAGATGCATCCGTCACTGGGCACACACACAGTATATAGGGACAATTTCGAGCAGCCAATTCACCATGAATCCATGTTTTGGACTGTGGGAGAAACCTGGAGAAACCCCATAAAGAGACGGCAAGTACATGGAACCTCCACCCAGATCAGGATTCAAACCTGGATCCCCAGCTGAGAGGTGGACGTGCAAACCACCACGCCACCCTGCTGCCCCGTAGGCGTGTGTGTGATGGGTGGGAGGCCACACTGAGGAATTCCTTTGATCCGTAGTGGCCTCCGGTCTCTGTCTGAAGGCTGAACTGAGGGCTGGTGTGCAGCGTATCGCCAAGATTTCGACGCCCGAAATTAAAAATAAGCGCTTGGCATCGCACGCGGTCACGAGTGACATTGGAAGCAGCTGTCTGTTCCATTTCGGCTTCTTTGACGACCTGCAGCGCTCTGTTTTATGAGGCCTTTGTAGCGTCAGGATGGCGTTTTTCAGATAAGGTGTCACTCCTGGTGTCCCAAAATAATACAGAATTAAAATTTCCTGAATAAACCGAGCGCTTGGGGTGAGTTCTGTTTCATATAAGGCTGGCCATTTTAAGTATACTGTATAAAGGAAAGAATTGGAACACCCACTCATTACATTTTTAGGTGCTTTTTGACATTTTTCAATGCAGCTATAACTTTCTATAATCAGGACGTTCTGATGTTAAACCAGAGAACGTGGCTTTGGGATCTGCATTCTCAGCTCAATGGTGTTGAAAGGGGTAACACTGAGGGTACTGAGGGGTCAGGCTCCGTATCACCACCTCATCTCGTCCTCCTCTTAATCCTATACAAGGGACTACGGTTGTAGAGGGGGTCCTCCATGCCCATACAGAGGAGAACGTTTTAAAGCGCTGGGCAGACACACCCAGGACAGGAAGCCAATCCATCACTGGTAACAGACACACTATATAGGGGCAATTTGATGCATCCAATTTACCTTGAGTCCATGTTTGGAAGAAAACAGGATTACATCCAGGCACACATTACACTTTTAGGGGCTTTTGTAACATTCTCTTTATATAGGGGCAATTTAGAGCCTGAATTTTAATTCACCTTGAATCTATGTTTTTGGACTGCGGGAGGAAACGGGGTTACATCCAGCCGGTGTATATAGTAATGCATGAAAAGAGAGAAGCAGAGAAGTACGAAGCAAATTCAGTAAAACTTTCTGAAGTTTTCTTACTTCTGTTCAATAAGCGTGAAATGACCAAACGCTCGAAATTCCAAAACCTGTAAACATCGTAATTTCATATATTAAGGATTTCTTTTATTAAAGCAGTGAGGTACGAGAGGGCGTGGCATTATTATGAATAAATCACAGGAAAGAGGTGGTATTCGGCACTGCATGAGTACAGTTACACCTCTTTCCCGTGATTTATTCAAAATAATACACAACCTCGAGCACCTTAACTCTTTTATAAAACGCTTACGAACAAACTATAAAAAAAAAAGGTTTAATTTCATAAATGCGTTTATTGAAAACAAAATCGTTAACAATCTTCCGCGACGTCATCTAGTCCGTTTTTTTAAGTAAACACTGACAGCTGTTACATGGTTCCCGTTCCTTTAACAATCCAACATTGCCATCTAGTGGTGAAATTACAGAACACAGTTTATAAAAAACATCCGACAGGTTTATCGGGAATGGGCTCGATGTTCATATTAATTGTATTATGATTTTTAAATAATGTATTATAGATCGCGCATTGATACGAATGGCTGATTTTTACTTATTCATGACATTACTGCAGTCATCGACTTGTGGCTAGAGACATAGTATGTTTGTGTGTGTATATATATATATATATATATAATGTGTATGTGTTTTATTGCATATATATAACAATATATGTATGTGTGTGTGTATATAATATACACACACACACACACATATATATATATATATATATATATATATATATATATATATATATATATATATAGTTTGTTTGTGTGTGTGTATATATATATATGTGTGTGTGTGTGTGTGTATATATGTGTGTGTGTGTAAATATATGTATTTATGTATGTATGTATATATATGTGTGTGTATATTTATATATATATGTGTGTGTGTGTGCGCTTGCTTATTTATGTTTTTTGGACATTTTTTCTAAGTTAAGCAACTATAACATCTGCAATTTCCACGTGATATCATTAGGTATTCTGATTCAATGCACATCACCCTAAACATTTGGGTGGTAACCTGTCCACTGACCACCGCACCACCAGATACCACTATATACTGTGGTTGTTTAAATCTGTTAGTCCTGTTACTAAGCACAGTTCAGTCTCCATCCCTCAGCTCATCCGTTGGTTGACCTTTCACAGCACGTTCTGTCTTAACCATGATGAGGTCATAATCCAAGTCAACCACCGCGTGTTCAACAAGACCAAACAGATTCTTTAAAGTGGCCCGGCTGACAGATCTCTTCCTGTTGCACCTTTTCAATGGGTCCAAGCTTGTCTCATTCTGCCTCGTACAAGTGCCGTGGAGTCGAGGGGTGTGGTGCTGTAATTTTCTTCATCTTAGGATTTGGTTTAAAGAAACAAAAAAAAACTTTGGAGGGTGTGCGGCTGACGCCCTCCGCACCTACATCTCACTTTCAAACCGTCGCTAATGGGGGAGTCTAAACTTTTGCACATCGTCATGTTCTGTGTATAAAATCAAGCACCTACTTATGTAGTATTTACACAACTGGGATGCTTGTAACCTGGGAACAGTTTGGGTAAGGCCATTGTCTGTTCCAGGATAACCGTGTGCCCTGTCCACGGTTTTGATTGGGGTTGAGGTCAGTACTCAAGTTCCTCCATAACAAACTTAATGGACATCGCATAAGCAACTGTGCACA
>JAFMOD010000325.1:929364-957561 GCA_019802435.1 Corydoras maculifer
TCGACGGGTCGGTGGACGTGGACGTGGGCTTTCGTACATCTACGGGTCGGTGGACGTGGACGTGGGCTTTCGTACGTCGACGGGTCGGTGGACGTGGACGTGGGCTTTCGTACGTCGACGGGTCGGTGGATGTGGACGTGGGCTTTCGTACGTCGACGGGTCGGTGGACGTGGACGGTGAGACGAGTCGGAGAGGAGAAGGTGCTTCAGAAGTTGCTGAACAGTTCGTATTTCTTACTCCAGTCCATCTGGGGCGCCCTCTTCTTGCCGCGCTTGGCGTGGGCTTTCTCCTTCGCCTCCGCCGCTGTGGGACTCAACCTCAGACCGATCTCGGCGAACGGGTCCAGAGAGTGGCTGTCCCCGTCCTCGGAGTTCTACACACAAACACACGTTAACACACAATACACCTTTACAAACACACACACCGGCCATTTTATTAGATACACTCAGCATAGAACTGGACTTTGTAGTTCTACATTTCCATTCCGTAGTCCGTCTGGTTCTCTACATAGTCTGTTCTCTGAAGACCAGGGCTCCCACTGGGAGGTATTAGGGTGGTGGATAATTCTCAGTACTGCAGTGATACTGACATGGTGGTGCAGGTGTTTTAGTGAGTGGATCAGACACAGCAGTGCTGCTGGACAGAGAGCGGTACACCAGGAGTCTGAGCGACTGGTACCATCATCCACCACCCTAATGATACCTGCTCTGTTTGTCCCCTTTCCTCTGTTCTCTGATGTTCAGGACCCACAGAGCAGGTATCATTAGGGTGGTGGAGGATGGTACGAGGGTATTTTCTGTTCTCTGTCCAGCAGCACTGCTGTGTCTGCTCCACTCACACAGCTGCACCACCATGTTAGAATCACTATAGTACTGACTTGTGCCAGAATCACATGATGCACTGTGTCAAGCATTCATTCATTTATTCATTATCTCCCTCTTTATCCTCTATTAGGGGGGGGGGGGGGGGGGGTTCTCCATGCCCATCCAGGGGAGAACATTTCAGGCGCTGGGCAGATACACCCAGGACAGGACGCCAATCTATCACTGTACACACACTCACTCACACAGACACACTCTATATGGGGCAATTTGGAGAACCTAATTGACTTGACTTGTTTTTGGACTGTGGGAGGAAACCGGAGAACCTGGAGGAAACCCACGCGGACACGGGGAGGACATGGAAACTCCACCCAGATGGGGATTCGAACCGGGAATCCCTAGTGCTGAGAGACATGCCAACTACTAAGCCACCGTGCCGCCCAGCTGTGTCAATCAAACTCTGCTTATTAATTAATTACTGTACTATATTTGCTCTAATCGCTTTTCTTGTCCGTTTCTTTTGAGGTGTTGGAGTTGTTCCCTGAAGCTGTGGTCGGCTCTTCATCATGGTTCTGCTGCAGCATTGCGGCTACAACAGTCACTGAAAAGAACCTGGATTTTTAGTGGACTGGCAACCTGCAGGACTCACTCAATGGACCTCTATCCATCCATCCATCATCTTCCGCTTTATCCTCTACTAGGGTTCTCCATGCCCATCCAGGGAAGACTGTTTAGGGTGCTGGGCAGATACACCCAGGACAAGGGGCAATCTATCACAAGGCAAACACTCACTCACACAGACACACTCTATATGGGGCAATTAGAGAATTCAGTTGACCTTGATCCATGTTTTTGGACTGTGGGAGGAAACACGGAGAACCCGGAGGAAACCCACGCGAACGCGGAGAGAACATGGAAACTCCACCCAGATTGGGATTCGAACCAGAAATCCCTAGCGCTGAGAGGAGAACATGCTAAGCCACCATGCCACCCCTCAATGGACTTATAGAGTTTTTAATTGTTAAATACGGGTCACATGATCACCACACAGTCTGTACAGGGCTGTCCTACACTGAGCCTCGGTCCTCACAAGGTTTCTTCCTTAAAATAATAACACAACAGGGAGTTTTGTCTTGCCGCTGTCGCTTCAGCTCGCTCTTTGGGGGTTTAAAGGCTTATAACTCTGTAAAGCTGCCCTGTGATGATGTGCTATTGTAAAGAGCGCTCTATAAATAAATAACTTGAACTTAAGAATCATCCACCACCCTAATACCTCCCAGTGGGGATCCAGATCATTGGAGAACATACCAAAGCGCACTAATAAAGCATGTAGCGAGAGAGAGACTACAGAATGTAACCAGGTGAGGTGTTGCTGTCGCACTATTTTGTCTGTACAGTGTATCTTGGTACATGTGCTCATCAGTCCTCTCTTAAATGATTAATTACTGATTAATTAATATTTAAGTCTCATTAGAGAACTAGCAATAAAAATATTACGAATGTGTTACCTGTGTGCTGGTTTCGTGGCTGCTGTGGTCAAAGTGTCCTGATGGAGTCGTGTGGCCGTTGACCCGAGGATTCTGTGAGCCATTAGAAATGGACATGGGTTCTAAACCTAGAACAGAATCCACAGGGACGGTCAAAGAAATGTTTGATAAAAAAAAAGCCTCCCTCCATCATCTGCCACTTTACTCTCTATTAGGGTCGCGGGGGGGGGGTTCCCCATGTCCATTCAGGAGAGAACGTCTCAGGCGTTGGGCAGATAGACCCAGGACAGGGGGCAATCTATCACTGGACACACTCACACACAGACACACTCCATATGGGGCAATTTGGAGAATTCAATTGACTTGATCCATGTTTTTGGACTGTGGGAGGAAACTGGAGAACCCGGAGAAAACCCACGCAGACACGGGGAGAACATGGAAACTCCACCCAGATTGGGATTCAAACCGGGAATCCCTAGTGCTGAGAGGAGGACATGGCAACCACTAACCCACCGTGCCGCCAACAACCTTCATGCATTTACCGTGGGGGGTGGGGGGGGTTTTCCCATTGCCCATACAGGGGATAACGTTTCGGGCGCTGGGCAAATACACCCAGGACAGGACGCCAATCTATCACTAGACACACAGTCACCCACACACAGACACACTCTATATGGGGCAATTTGGAGTATTCAATTGACCTTGATCCATGTGGGAGGAAACCGGAGAACCCCGAGGAAACCCACGAAGACGTGGGGAGAACATGGAAACTTCACCCAGATGGGGATTCGAACCGGGAATCCCTAGTGCTGAGAGGAGAACATGCTAAACCACTAAGCCACCGTGCCGCCAACAGCCTTAATGCAGTTACTGCTTTACAGCATTGCTGTTTGGTACATTAAAAGGCTAAAGGTGAGAACGAACCTGAACACACCTCATTATGAGACGGCCACGCCTATCGGGGAGATGTGTTCACACGCAGCGTTGCTATTTAAACAGCACGTGAGTGTAAGTGGTAGGCATTGCGCTCATTGTTCATGGAGATTTGTACATTTTCCCGACGTTAACGCATGACTATGTTTTTGACGCCAATCAGATTCCAAATCAGTTCCCGGTTCGAATCCCAATCTGGGTGGAGTTTCCATGTTCTTCCCGTGTCCGTGTGGGTTTCCTCCAGGTTCTCCGGTTTCCTCCCACAGTCCAAAAACATGGATCAAGTCAATTTATCCATTCATTATTTCCCGCTTTATCCTCTATTAGGGTCGTGGGGGGGGGTTCCCCATGCCCATCCAGGGGAGAACGTCTCGGGCGCTGGGCAGATAGACCCAGGACAGGGCGCCAATTCATCGCTGGGCACACACTCACTCATACACACACACTCTACATGGGGCAATTTGGAGAATTCAATGGACTTGATCCATGTTTTTGGACTGTGGGAGGAAACCGGAAAACCCGGAGGAAACCCACGCGGACACGGGGAGAACATGGAAACTCCACCCAGATGGGGATTCGAACCAGGAATCCCTAGTGCTGAGAGGAGAACATGCTAACCACTAAGCCACCGTGCAGCCCTTGGATCAAGTCAATTGAGTTCTTCAAATTGCCCCATATAGAGTGTGTGTGTGTGAGTGAGTGTGTGTCCAGTGATGGATTGGTGTCCTGTCCTGGGTGTATCTGCCCAGCGCCCGAAACATTCTCCCCTGGATGGGCATGGGGAACCCCCCCCCACCCACCCCGCGACACTAATAGAGGATAAAGCGGAAGATAATGGATGGATGCCCATCCCGAGCATCTCTACATGATCGTCCCATCATTTTAAGTGTCGAGTTAGATGCAGAGTGGCCGTCTGACCTTTGACGTGGCTCCTGGACGGGGTGATACCCAGCCGTTTGAAATGCTCGTCCGTGTCCGGGTCCACCACCAGCAGATGGGTCTCTTCTCCACTGCCCTTAATGAACGCCACCACCTCAGCATGGCGCATGCCTTCAATGTTCACCCCGTTTACCTGCATGAATGAGAAGAAGGTCGGCGAGATTACAGCAGCATCACAACGTTCACACACAATAACCTCACATACATAAAACTTATTCAAATATAACGACAATCTAAGAGTGGCACGGTGGCTTAGTGGTTGGCATGTTCTCCTCTCAGCACTAGGGATTCCAGGTTCGAATCCCCATCTGGGTAGAGTTTCCATGTCCTCGCCGTGTCCCCGTGGGTTTCCTCCCGGTTCTCTGGTTTCCCCCCACAGTCCAAAAACATGGATCAAGGTGAATTGAATTCTTCAAATTGCCCCATATAGTGTGTGTGTGTGTGTGAGTGTGTGTCCAGTGATACATTGGCGTCCTGTCCTGGGTGTATCTGCCCAGCGCCCGAGACGTTCTCCCCTGGATGGGCATGGGGAACCCCCCCCCCCCACCCTATTAGAGGATAAAGAGGAAGATAATGGATGGATAATGAAAATCTAGTCTTAACTTACACAATCTGAAACCTGGCTCTGTAGTGGAACTGCCCTCTAGTGGAAGTAAAATGTAATTTTTCTGCCTGTTACTACACCATTCACTTAAGAGAATCATCTCATCTCCATCCATCATTATCTTTCCGCTTTATCCTCTACTAGGGGCGCAGGGGGGTTCCCCATGCCCATCCAGGGGAGAACGTCTCGGGCGCTGGGCAGATAGACCCAGGACAGGACGCCAATCTATCACTGGGCACACACTCACTCACACAGACACACTCTATATGGGGCAATTTGGAGAACTCAATTGACCTTGATCCATGTTTTTGGACTGTGGGAGGAAACCAGAGAACCCGGAGAAAACCCACACAGACACGGGGAGAACATGGAAACTCCACCCAGATTGGGATTCGAACCGGGAATCCCTAGTGCTGAGAGGAGAACATGCTAAACCACTAAGCCACCGTGCTGCCCATCATCTCATCTCATTATCCTCTAATCATTTGCTAAGGTGGTTGGGGGGGGGTCATGATGCCCATCCAGGGGAGAACATTTCAGGGGCAGGGCAGAAACACCAAGACAGGGGCACACACTTACTCACTCGGATACATACACTAGATGGGGCAATTTAGAGCAGCCAATTCACCTTGATCCATGTTTTTTGGACTGTGGGAAGAAACAGACACGGGAAGAACGTGGAACCTCCACTTTCCACTATGTTACCCCGCCGCCTCCTTCTCCAATCCGTTCCCTGAAAGCTTGAAACTGTCCAGTTCTCATTCATTCATTCATTATCTTCCGCTTTATCCTCTATTAGGGTCGCGGTGGGGTTCCCCATGCCCATCCAGGGGAGAACGTTTCGGGCGCTGGGCAGATAGATCCAGGACAGGGCGCCAATCCATCGCTGGGCACACACTCACTCACACAGACACACTCTAAACGGGGCAATTTTGAGAATTCAATTAACTTGATCCATGTTTTTGGACTGTGGGAGGAAACTGGACAACCCGGAGGAAACCCACGCAGACACGGGGAGAACATGGAAACTCCACCCAGATGGGGATTCGAACCGGGAATCCCTAGTGCTGAGAGGAGAACATGCTAACCACTAAGCCACCGTGCCGCCCTTCTGTCCAGTTCTCATGACGGGGATTTCATACCAATATGGCAACAGAAGTCAATAACGCCTGATGTTTTTGTGCGTGTGGTGATCAGAGACTCAATATGAAGCTGCTGACGTTAAAGATGAGATGACTATTTTTAGAACATAACAGCCGTGTCTAGGTTTTATTAGCGTTAGATTACAGTAACTCGCTTACACTCTCTATTTAAACCTTAATTACACAAAACCACTTCCTCAAGTCTCATAACACTTTACAGCTTCCTCCAGAACGCTGCAGAATACGAGACTAACGAGGTATGAAGAGAAAACGACTGGAGTCGTTCACACATACAGTACCCGTCAAAAGTTAGGCCACGCCCCCTTCTTGCAGCATCCTCTATCCCCTCCACTTATCATATAGATGGACTTTGTAGTTCTCTAATTGCAGACTGTAGTCCATCTGTGTTCTTTGTTGTTGTTAGTCCCTGTTGGTTCTCTGTTCTCTGTTGGTCAGGAGCATCACAGAACAGGTATCATTTAGGTGGTGGATTGTTTATGGTCAGTTCTGCAGTGACACTGATGTGGTGAGGGGGTTTTAGTGCAGCAGTGCTGCTGGAGGTTCAGTTCTCCACCTCAGTCACACTGCTGGGATAGGACTAATGCCCCCACCCAATAACCCCTGCTCCCCCCCCCCCCCCCCCCCCCCCCCCCCCCCCCCCCCCCCCCCCCCCCCCCCCCCCCCCCCCCCCCCCCCCCCCCCCCCCCCCCCCCCCCCCCCCCCCCCTAAGAAGGGGGCGTGGCCAAACTTTTGGCCTTTACTATATATATATATATTTTTTTCTCTCTCTCTCTATATATATATATCCATTCATTATCTTCCACTTTATCCTCTATTAGGGTCGTGGGGGGGGGGGGGGTTCCCCATGTCCATCCAGGGGAGAACGTTTCGGGCGCTGGGCAGATACACCCAGGACAGGATGCCAATCTATCACTGGACACACACTCACTCACACAGACACACTCTATATTGACCTTGATCAATGTTTTTAGATTGCAGGAGGAAACCGGAGAACCCAGAGGAAACCCACGCGGACACGGGGAGAACATGAAAACCCAGATGGGGATTCTTCGAACCGGGAATCCCTAGTGCTGAGAGAAGAAAATGCCAACCACTAAGTCCCTGTGCCACCATATATATATATAAATATACAATAAAATGTACCAGGTGGCGCTGAATTTGGTGGATTGCTATTTTAACAGCGCAGGGCGAACAGTTACACATAATTAACGTTAACATCGTTACAGAAGTCAACCGGCTCATTAGTTTATGTTTAACATAGTAAAGTTTTTTAGTGAAAATATAAAATGTCTTACTATTTTATTTTATTTGGTTAAAAACAGCTCATGTGAAATGAACCGGGGCTCACGGGGTGCAAATGGCTCTGGGGTGGTATATTCAGCAGCCCTCTGATTTCTCAAACAGATTACTTTAATCTGCGCAGCCCACCACGGCTTCAGTCAGCAGGTGGCGCCCCACGCTGGAACGGGAAATGGGTCAGAGGTTTTTCCATTGGTCTCCCGCAGACAGCCTCCGAGAGCCTCGTCCCATCTTCTGTGACAAGACAACAACACTGACGACGGGCTCTCCGGCCGAAGTTTAGATTTCCTCCTCAGATGGAAAATTTTGGCATCTATTCCGTTTTCCTCTCACAACCCCCCCCCCTCACCCCCCACCCCTCGGTTCAGTCTCTTAGCAACCACTTTGGCAGCGGGATCAGGTTCACCAAACGGAAAAGGCAAGAAAAGGGACAGGAACAGAACCAAGTCAGATGATCTAATCTGACGATCTCTGGGGACAGCGAGCTCCATCCAGGAGGAGGCGCCCTGATTCTATATGAGCTTCACCTTTAATGCCTTCTGTAGGTTTGAGGAGACGCTAAAGGGCAAGCTGCAGGAGCTGGGGGCAATTAAATATTGATGCCAGCGTCTGTTGTTGTAGTTATAGCACTGATATCAGGTGACCCGGCCTTGAGTGTGTGTGTGTGTGTACATCTACTGTTTAATGCTTTTTAATGAAACATTATGTTATATTCTACAGCAGATGCTTCAATCCAAAGTACCTCACATGTTGGGGGCAAAACACTGGGTTCACCATGAAACAGAACCCTGGAGCAACAAGGGTTAAAGGTCTTACTCAAGAACCCCCAACCTGGGATTAAAACCCCTTCAGATCGATAGAACACCCAAACCATTTACATTGACTGATATCAGTCCACGTGGGTTTCCTCCGGGTTCTCCGGTTTCCTCTCACAGACCAAAAACATGGATCAAGTCAAGTGAATTCTCCAAGTTGCCCCATATAGAGTGCGTGTGATTGAGTGAGTGTGTGTCCAGTGATGAATTGGTGCCCTGTCCTGGGTGTATCTGCCCAGCGTCCTAGACACTCTCCCCTGGATGGGCATAGGGAACCCCCCCCCCCATACTAGTAGAGGATAAAGCGGAAGATAATGAATGGACATCAGTTCCTGAAGGCGACACAGTGGCTTAGAGGTTTAGCATGTTCTCCTCTCAGCGCTAGGGATTCCCGGTTCGAATCCCCATCTGGGAGTTTCCATGTCCTCCCCGTGTCCGCATGGGTTTCCTCCGGGTTCTCCGGTTTCCTCCCACAGTCCAAAAAACATGGTTCAAGCCAATTGAGCTCTCCAAATTGCCCCATATAGAGTGTGTGTGTGTGAGTAAGTGTGTGTTCAGCGATAGATTGGTTGCCCTGTCCTGGGTGTGTCTGCCCAGTGCCCCCCCCCCCCGCGCTAACCTAATAGAGGATAAAGCTAACCACTACACCACCACGTCACCCAGAAAACCCATTAGAACATGTTTGTGGTTCCGTCTCTCACCTCGATGAGTCGGTCCTGCGGTCGGAGCCCCGCCTGGTCAGCCGGGGAGTCCGGATCCAGAGAGCGGATGTACTGACCCGGCCGGGACTTCTCACTGTGCAGGTTGAAGCCGTAGCCGCCCTCCTCCCTCACCAGGTGGCACAGCCTGGGGGCGAGTTCTGATGCATCGGCTGGAGAGGGTGGCAGCAGTGGGGCATCCTGAGAAACAGACAGGGAGTCAGAATAACGTTGACCCAACGACATTAACTAACGCCTTGAAGACTTGTGGACGTCAGGATTCTGCAGAGCTTTTCAGTTTGTGTATTTTTATCTCGACACCTCCCACTCACGGCTTTGTGGTTCGCGCCGCTCGCTGTTTCCACCTTTAAAATGCAAACGCACCGTCATGTTCATGTTCCTCAAGAGAACCAATGGAACTCATGAGGGGCAGACATAACGTTCTGTACATCGAGTTAGGTTATAGTCAACATCAGGCCACACGTGTATATATACAGAACCAGTCAGAAGTTAGGCCACACCCCCTTCTCCTCCACTTATCATATAGATGGACTTTGTAGTTCTCCAATTGCAGACTGTAGTCCATCTGTGTTCTTTGTTGTTGTTAGTCCCTGTTGGTTCTCTGTTGGTCAGGAGCATCACAGAACAGGTATCATTTGGGTGGTGGATTGTTTATGGTCAGTTCTGCAGTGACACTGATGTGGTGAGGGGGTTTTAGTGCAGCAGTGCTGCTGGAGGTTCAGTTCTCCACCTCAGTCACACTGCTGGGATAGGACTAATGCCCCCACCCAATAACCTCTGCTCTGTGGTGGTACTATTGGGGTTCTAAGCATTAGAACAGAGTAAAGGGGACGTACACAGCATTCACACAGGTGTTTACTTCAGACTGTGTGCACTGTACATGGCATGGAGTATCTGCATTGACCAGGCAGGGACTCTAGGGGGAGCTCCTGGTCCTATGCCCCATTCCCATCCAGGGAGAACACTGGGCAGATTCACCCAGGACAGGGTGCCAATCCACCACTGGGTTCACACTCACTGGCACACATACACACACTATATAGGGGCAATTTAAAGCAGCCAATTCACCTTCAAGCCATGTTTTTTTTGGGTGGAAACGGGAGGAAACCCACGTGAACACCGGGAGAACATGGAAACTCCACCCACTTTAAGACTGTGTGCACTGTACATGGCATGGAGTATTTGCATTGACCAGGCAGGGACACTAGGGGGAGCTCCTGGTCCAATGCCCCATTCCCACCCAGGGAGAACATTGAGCAGATTCACCCAGGACAGAGCGTCAATCCATCACTGGGTTCACACTCACTTGCACACACTACATAGGGGCAATTTAGATGGAACAATTTAAAGCAGTTAATTCACCTTAAAGCCATGTTTTTTCTGGGTGGAAACGGGAGGAAACCCACGTGGACATGGGGAGAATGTGGAAACTCCAGATCGAGATTCAAACCTGAATGCCCAGAGCTGAGAGGCGGGCGTGCGAAACACAATGCCAACGTGAAGGAAAGACGGAGAACAACAGGTCCGAGTGGTTGCCCCACGTCATGGGTGTTAAACGAGAACAACAGGCTGGTTCTCTTTAGAACCGCAGGAACGCCGGTCTCACAGCAGGAACAATGCCTTGTAATCCGTCTCATGGTTAACGCCACATCATGTTTAATGAAGGACACTGACGTAGTGGGGATCACCTCAGCGCTGGGGATCTGGGTTCGAAGTTTGGATCTGGGTGGAGATTGCATGTTCTCCCCGTGTCCTCCGTTTTCCTCCCACAGTCCAAAAACATGAATTCAAGGTGAATCGGCAACTCTAAATTGCCCCTATATAGTGTCTCTGTGTGAGTGAGTGAGTGTGTGTGTGCTCAGTGATGGATTGGCGTCACCATTTTTATAATATTATTTTCCGCTTTATCCTCTACTAGGGTCGCGGGCGGGGGGGGGTGAACGTGCCCAGCTCTGAGGTGAACGTGCTAACCACTAAGCCACCACGCCGTCCAAAACAAAAACACTAAACACTACACATACTCCCCACCAATCACTGATGGTGCTGCTCGAACCACGAAGAGGTGACGAAAAGATTAGATTAGATTAGATTAGCTTCAACTTTATTGTCATTGTGCAGAGTTCAAGTACAGGGCCAATGAAATGTAGTTAGCATCGAACCAGAAGTGCAAGATATACATTATTTACATAAAGTGCATTAATAACAGTGACTGGTGCATTAAAAGGTGAAGTACCGTATTTTCCGGACGCTCCGTACTATAAGGCGCAGTCTGAATTACGGGGTCTATTTCTGTATGTGACCCACGTATAAGGCGCACCGTACTATAAGGCGCAGTCTGAATTACGGGGTCTATTTCTGTATGTGACCCACGTATAAGGCGCACCGTACTATAAGGCGCAGTCTGAATTAGGGACTCTATTTCTGTACGGTACTTATTCTGTACGGCTCCGTATTATAAGGCACCTGCTAAAACATACGATCTACAAGAAAAGTAAAGGATGCAGAACGCTGATTTATAATTGAAGTTTATTCTACTACTTGATAAAACACATTATTTTAATTTTATTTTAATCTCTCTTCTCCCACAAATCCATCAAAGTCCTCGTCTGCTGTGTCTGAATTGAAAAACTGTTTCACTATTGAGCACTCCGGTGTTCCCCCTCATCAATGTCTGAGTCCGTCTCGTCTCCAGGCAGCTGTTCAGCGACGACGCCGGCTTTCGTGAAAGCTCGGACAATGGTTACAGCAGAACCCTCAGCCCAGGCCTCCACAACCCATTCACAGACGGTGGCGTAACTCGCCCGCCGCCGCCTCCCGAGTTTTAGTAAACGCGTGATCGCCGTCTACATCCATCGCTCCCACGCCGCCCGCAACTTTACTTTAAACGCCCCGTTTACACCAATGTCCAGCGGTCGGAGTTCTTTATTTAATCCTCCTGGAATGACGGCGAGCTCCCAATTAATTTTCTTTACTCGGCTTTTCTGTGAGATGAGCGCGCATGGAGTCACAGATCAGCAGGACGGTGATGTGTGGAAAACACCACCCGGTCGCACAACAACACTTTTATAGATTTTGGAACTCAGTACACGTATAAGGCGCACCGGATTATAAGGCGCACGTCCGATTTCCGGGAAAACTTTAGGCTTTTAGGTGCGCCTTATAGTCCGGAAAATACGGTATTTATTAAAATTAAAATAAATAAATAACAAAAAGGTATATAAACCTCCACAGGGTCCTAAAGAGTAAGTAAGTCTGATGTGGTAATTGAAGCAACGTGTGGAATTGTACACACATACATACACACACACACACACACACACACACACACAAACACACACACAAGCCTTTATTTATAAGAAGATCTGGATATGAGTACTATTTCACCTTTAAACCGTCTCATGGAGTTTTAATGACGTGTCTAAGGTTATTAGGTTCTCATAGCTTTAACATTTTATAGTCTTTGAAGGCTTTCTGCAGGATTTTGGGGCGTGTCTGTGTGTGGAACCTCACACACACTGCTGCCCCCTATAACACGCTTCACAAAGCCTTTAAAACGAGGTTCAGTCAGGTCCTCGTCTATAAACACGCCGTTCCAGGACTTTCAGAAAAGCGAGAGGAATTGCTGAGTCGACGTTCACGCCGAGGTTAAAGTCATTACAATGGAGACAGAGATCTGACCCAAAAGCCCGTTCCCAATTACTCAGCAATAACCGAATAACATCCCCTCGTGGGAGGTGTTGGGAACCGGGCGTCGACTCGGAGGTCGACTGAAGCACAACACGTTATTGTTCTTCAGGGCAGAAAAAATGCAGAATGTTTTTCCTTCTACACCCTGAATTCACCGAGGCCTTCCGCCTCCTACGTGCCGCTCCCGTCTCCTGTCACACGGGGGCGGGACCGCAATGCATTCATTTAGCTTCCTGTCACAATGAGGCTTTATGCAGCTGATATTTACAGAACTCATGAGACACTTCAATATCTCACAGCTGCTGAGAAACACTCGAGACTCGAAAACATTTATTTCATATACATATATACATACATACACAGACAGTGGGCGGCACAGTGGCTTAGTGATTGGCATGTTCTCCTCTCAGCACTAGGGATTCCCGGTTTGAATCCCAATCTGGGTGAAGTTTCCATGTTCTCCCCGTGTCTTCGTGGGTTTCCTCCCACAGTCCAAAAACATGGATCAGGGTCAACTGAATTCTCCAAATTGCCCCACAGGGAGTGTGTGTGAGAATGAGTGTGTCCAGTGTTTGATTGCCCCCCTGTCCCAGGTGTATCTGCCCAGCGCCCGAAAAGTTCTCCCCTGGATGGGCATGGGGAACCCCACCCCATGAGCCTAATAGAGGACAAAGCGGAAGATAATGGATGGATGGATATTCACACAGTACTGGTCAAAAGTTTGGCCACGCCCCCTTGATGCCCCACTTATTATCTCTGTTCTCAGTTCCACTTCCTGTGCAGATGGACTTTGTAGTTCTTCAATTCCATTCTGTAGTCCATCTGTGTGTGTTCTACAGTACATACTGTGTACTCTGTTCTAATGCTCAGAACCCCAATAGTACCACCACAGAGCAGGGGTTATTGGGTGGGGGCATTAGTCCTATCCCAGCAGTGTGACTGAGGTGGAGAAATGAACCTCCAGCAGCACTGCTGCACTAAAACCCCCTCACCACATCAGTGTCACTGCAGAACTGACCATAAACAATCCACCACCCAAATGATACCTGCCCCCCCCCCCCCCCCCCCCCCCCCCCCCCCCCCCCCCCCCCCCCCCCCCCCCCCCCCCCCCCCCCCCCCCCCCCCCCCCCCCCCCCCCCCCCCCCCCCCGACTAACAACAACAAAGAACACAGATGGACTACAGTCTGGAATTAGAGAACTACAAAGTCCATCTATATGATGAGTTGGAAGGAGCAAAAAGGGGGTGTGGTTAGGTCTCATTCTGCAGCTGAACTGTAAAGTGCATGACATCATCTAAAAGACACGTCTTTTTTTACGCACCGTTAAAACTCATCATTGTTTCCACGACTAAAGCATCTGAAGAACCCGAGGTGTGAGGTAATTACACAGGTTCTGCGAGTGCTGTTTGTCTCGTAAACGTGGAACAAAACACATTTCAGCCGACGGGAAGGAAAAGCCTGTTTCAGATCGAAACAACAACAACAACAACCTATAAAAGAAAGAGAAACCAACAAGTCATTTATTTATAGAGCGCTCTTTACAATAGCACATCGTCACAGGGCAGCTTCACAGAGTTATAAGCCTTTAAACCCCCAATGAACAAGCTGAAGCAACAGCGGCAAGACAAAACTCCCTCTTATGTTGATATTTTAAGGAAGAAACCTTGTGAGGACCGAGGCTCAGTGAGGGCCTCATCGTCCTTCAGTGACCGGCAGCATCAACAGTGTAGGACAGTCATGTACAGCAACTATAATTCTATTTAACTCTATTTAAAATGAATGAGGACATCGAGTCATTAATGTGTCATCCATCCATCCATTGTCTTTCGCTTTATCCTCTATTAGGGTCGCGGGGGAGGGAGGGGGGGTTCCCCATGCCTATCCAGGGGAGAACGTTTCGGGTGCTGGGCAGATACACCCAAGACAGGACGCCAATCTATCACTGGGCATGCACTTACTCACACACACACACACTCTATATGGGGCAATTTGGAAACTTTAATTGACCTTGATCCATGTTCTTGGACTGTGGGAGGAAACTGGAGAACCCGGAGGAAACCCACGCGGACACGGGGAGGACATGGAAACTCCACCCAGATTGAGATTCGAAAATTATTCATCCACCTTTCACTTCAACCAGGGTGTCGTGGGGGGGCATCACTGGGCAAACTCACTCACTCAATATCAATATATGGGGGCAATTTAGAGCAGCCATCCATCCATTATCTTCAGCTTTATCCTATATTAGGGTCGTGGGGGGGGGGGGCTTGCCTATCCAGGGGAGAACATTTTGGGCGCTGGGCAGATACACCCAGGACAGGACGCCAATCTATCACTGGGCATATACTTACTCACAGACACACACTCTATATGGGGCAATTCGGAGAAACCATCCATTCATTATTTTCCATCCAGGTTTACTGGGATGGTTCTACATGCCCATCCAGGTGAGAACATTTCAGGCGCTGGGCAGATACACCCAGGACAGGGTGCCAATCTATTGCTGGGCACACACTCATTCACACCGACACACATCTCTATATAGGGGCAATTTAAAGCAACCATCTATCCATTATGTTCCAATTAGTCCACTAGTAGGATGGTGGGGGGGGTGTTGGTCCTATGCCCATCCAGGGGGGATTGTTTCAGGCACTGGGCAGATACACCCAGGACAGGGCGCCAATCTATTCCTGGGCACACACTCACTCACACAGACTATATAGGGGCAAAATAGGAAAACGCATTCTATGTACATTTATCCATGTTTTGTGGATGTATCTACCCAGCCCCGAAACGTTCTCTCCCCCCCCCCCCCGCAATCCTAGCAGAGGATAAAGCAGAAGATAATGGATGGACTGTGGGAGGGAACCGGAGAACCCGGAGGAAACCCATGTGGACACGGGGAAAACATGGAAACTCCACCCAGATGGGGGTTCGAACCAGGAATCCCTAGTGCTGAGAGGAGAACATGCTAACCACTAAGCCACCGTGCCGCCCTGAATACATGATCAGTCAGAGTGAAGCTGGATGGAGGTTCTGCTCGCGGTGTTCCGTCATGCCGTCGTTCTTTGTTAGATGTGCCGGGTTGTTGGAGGCCATCATGCATTATCTATGGCGCGCTCGGTCGGAGCGATAAGCCCTGCCGTGTTATTGTGAGCGGGTTCGAGAACGCAACGCAGAGAAACTGATTCAGACAAAATAAGAGCGTGACATCTGTGAGTTCTATCGGGACGGAACGCACCATCACGTCCTTCTGAGGAACAATAACATAACAGCATCTCGCATTCGGATGTCACCCTGACCTGCTCTCATCCCACCAGTGTGAGGTGTGCAGGGAGAAGACGGAGGCAGTTCGTTCATTAGCCTCCACTTAATCCACTATTAGGGTCCGGGGGAGGAGGGGAGGGTTCTCATGCCCATCCAGAGAGAACATTTCGGGCACTGGGAAGATACACCCAGGACAGGACGACAATCTATCACTGGATACACACTCACTCAAACAGACACACTCTATATGGGGCAACTTAGAACATTTAATTGTCCTTTTAATCCATGTTTTTGTACTGTGGGAGGAAACCGGAGAACCCGGAGGAAACCCACGCAGACACGGGGAGAACATGGAAACTCCACCCAGATTGGGATTCGAACCGGGAATCCCTAGAGCTGAGAGGAGAACATGCTAAACCACTAAGCCACATGGCTTAAGTCCATCCATCCATTTTCTTCCGCTTTATCCTCTACTACGGCGAGAAGGGGGGTTCCCCATGCCCATCCAGGGGAGAAAGTTTCGAGCGCTGGGCAGATAGACCCAGGACAGGACGCCAATCTATCGCTGGACACACACTCACTCAGACACACACACTGTATATGGGGCAACTTAGTACATTCAATTTACCTTTAAATACATGTTTTTGGACAGTGGGAGGAAACCGGAGAACCTAGAGGAAACCCACGCCGACACGGGGAGAACATGGAAACTCCACCCAGATTAAGATTCGAACCGGGAATCCACATTGCTGAGAGGAGAACATGCCAACCACTAAGCCACCGTGCCTCCAGTCCATCCATCCATCCGCTTTATCCTCCATTAGGGTCATGGGGGAGGGGGTGTTCCCATGCCCATCCAGGGGAGACCATTTCGGGCAGATACACCGAGGACAGGGGGGCAATTTATCACTGGACACCCACTCACTCACACAGACACACTCTATATGGGGCAATTTGGAAAATTCAATTCACCTTGATCCATGTTTTTGGATTGTGGGAGGAAACCGGAGAACCCGGAGGAAACCCACGCGGACACGGAGAGGACATGGAAACTCCACCCAGATTGGGATTCAAACCGGGAATCCCTAGTGCTGAGAGGAGAACATGCCAACCACTAAGCCACCGAGCATTGTATAACGTAAAATGAAGCAGCGGCGTGGCGACGTTCTGCACACTGCGATGGTCCGAACACTCAGACAACCCTTCATTGTTTATGGTTCCCACGTTATCCACAGGGCGGCCTACGTGCGCGCTGGGACGCACCACCACGCCGTGACGCGCCGTAAAAGGCATGTATGATCGAATACACTCGGTGCTGAAGACATAATGTCCACCAGGTGTTGCTCACAAATCGTGGAGGATCTAAACACGTCGGTATCATGAGGGTGTCGGGTGATGGTCCTGTATTTTATCTCAAGAACTTAAAGTTGGATTTATTTCGCGGTGGACCTGTCTGTGGGTGGACGCACTGTGTGAGGAGCGAGAGCGTCCTCTCAGTTCACCGCTCAAACAACGCGAGGTGAGCAATCAGGAGACGAGGCGCCGCTGCTGACGTCCACGTTTCCAGCTGATTAACCTGTTCCTGAGGTCTCGTTAGTTAATGATCAGAGAGGACAGAGGGACAGGAGAACACAAATCATCTGTAAAGCTTCACTACGCCGCAAAACGGCACGGTGGCTTAGTGGTTGGCATGTTCTCCTCTCGGCGCTAGGAATTCCCGTTTGGAATCCCAATCTGGGTGGACTTTCCATGTCCTCCCCGTGTCCGCGTGGGTTTCCTCCGGGTTCTCCAGTTTCCTCCCACAGTCCAAAAACATGGATCGAGGTCAATTGACTTCTCCAAATTGCCCCATATAGAGTGTGTCTGTGTGAGTGAGTGTGTGTCCAGCGATAGATTGGCGTCCTGTCCTGGGTGTATCTGCTCTGCGCCCGAAACGTTCTCCCCTGGATGGGCATGGGGAACCACCCCCCGCAGTAGAGGACAAAGCAGAAGACAATGGATGGATGGTCCTAAAGCACGGTGGCTTAGTGGTTGGCATGTTCTCCTCTCAGCACTAGGGATTCCCAGTTCGAATCCCCTTCTGGATGGAGTTTACATGTTCTCCCCATGTCCACGTGGGTTTCCTCCGGGTTCTCCAGTTTCCTCCCACTGTCCAAAAACATGTATTTAAAGGTAAATGGAATTCTCCAAACTGCCCCATATAGGGCGGCACGGTGGCTTAGTGGTTTAGCACATTCGCCTCTCAGCGCTAGGGATTCCCGGTTCGAATCCCCATCTGGGTGGAGTTTTCATGTTCTCCCCGTGTCTGCGTGGGTTTCCTCCGGGTTCTCCGGTTTCCTCCCGCAGTCCGGAAGCATGGATCAAGTTAGTTGAGTTCTCCGGATTGCCCCATATAGAGTGTGTGAGTGAGTGAGTGTGTGCCCAGCAATGGATTGGCGCCCTGTCCTGGGTCTGTCTGCCCGGCGCCCGAGACGTTCTCCCCTGGATGGGCATGAGGAACCCCACCGTGACCCTAATAGAGGATAAGCGGGAGATAATGAATGAATGAATGAATGCCCCATATAGAGTGTGTTTGTGTGAGTTGAGTGAGTGTGTGTCCAGAGTGTGTGTCCTGTCCTGGGTGTATCTGCCCAGCGCCCCAAACATTCTCCCCTGGATGGGCATGGGAACCACCCCCCACCCCCCGTGACGCTAGTAGAGGATAAAGCAGAAGATAATGGATGGATGGATGAAGAGTTCTGGTCCTTAAATCTGATTGGCTGAGCCATTTGTCCAACTATGACATTAATGACAATAACACAAACCCGCTGATAGCAGAAATTAATCGTTTCACCCGAGCATGCCTTAATTAAACCTTTTAACTAAAACTAAAAAAAATAATTGACATTACAAATATTCAGGCCACGGCCCTTCTCACATCTCATCCTCCATCTCCTCCACTTATCATATAGATGGACTTTGTAGTTCTCCAATTGCAGACTGTAGTCCATCTGTGTTCTTTGTTGTTGTTAGTCCCTGTTGGTTCTCTGTTCTCTGTTGGTCAGGAGCATCACAGAACAGGTATCATTTGGGTGGTGGATTGTTTATGGTCAGTTCTGCAGTGACACTGATGTGGTGAGGGGGTTTCAGTGCAGCAGTGCTGCTGGAGGTTCAGTTCTCCACCTCAGTCCCACTGCTGGGATAGGACTAATGCCCCCACCCAATAACCCCTGCTCTGTGGTGGTACTATTGGGGTTCTGAGCATTAGAACAGAGTACACAGTATGAACTGTAGAACACACACAGATGGACTACAGAATAAAATGGGAGAACAACAAAATTCTAAATATATATATATATATGTGTGTGTGTATGTGTGTGTGTGTGTGTGTGTGTGTGTGTGTGTGTGATTTCATGCTGCAGTTTATCTCGATCACCATTTTGTTTGCCCCTCTCTTGTTTCCTGATGGGGGGGTTGGGGTGTTCCGGAACGCCCTGCGTCAGCCGATGCAGGGACCGTCATGTGAAACCATTTGCTGTTGGTTTAACTGGGGCCCGTGTGTGTGTGTGTGTGTGTGTGTGTGTGTGTGTGTCTGTGTGAGTTTCCAACTCAGATGAACTTGTTTTGACCTTGAGGACCCACGAAGGTGTGGGGCAGCAACACGTGTGTTGTACTGATAACAGGGGTGGGACCGTGTGGCATCAGTACCCAGCACACACACACACACACGCACACACACACACACACACACACACACACACACACACACACACACACACACACACACACACACACACACACACACACACACACGAAAGCTCAGGCAGATGAGTTCAAGTTAAAGATCTGTTTTGCCCACAGTGCTTACACACAGAGGATGTCCTCTCATCTGTGCAGTGAAACACACACACACACACACACACACACACTGGAGTGAGCACACATGCCCGGAGTGGTGGGCAGCCCTGTATAGGGAACAATAAGTGTTAGGTGCCTTGCTCTGGGGCACTTCATTTATAGTACTAAGTGCGACTGGAAACCAAACCGGGGACCTTCAGCTCGCTGGGCTGCTTCCTTAACCACAAGCAACTACAACCACCTCGGTCAAGACCTCGATAACAGGGTGTCACCACAAACCATTCATTCATTATCTTCCGCTTTATCCTCTATTAGGGTCACAGGGGGGGGTTCCCCTGCCCATCCAGGGGAGAACGTCTCGGGCGCTGGGCAGATACACCCAGGACAGGACACCAATCTATCACTGGGCACACACTCACTCACACAGACACACTTTATATGGGGCAATTTGGAGAACTCAATTGACTTGATCCATGTTTTTGGACTGTGGGAGGAAACCGAAGAAGCCGGAGGAAACCCACATGGACACGGGGAGGACATGGAAACTCCACCCAGATGGGGATTCGAACCGGGAATCCCTAGTGCTGAGAGGAGAATATGACAACCACTAAGCCACCGTGCTGCTCGCCACAAACCAATAAAACAAATATAAACAATATTATTATTAATTTAATTAACAGAAATGTTTTTCATGTTATTTTATTATTAACGCTGATGTTGAACGAGAGAACACAAAGGAGTTGATTGGGTACCTCAGATACACCCAGGATAGGGCGCCGATCCATCACTGGGCATGCACACACACACACACACACACACACACACACACACTTTATGAGGGAGGTTCATGGTACATGGTTGAACCTACACATCTGTATCATGAAAGTAGAGAGTGGATTGCCTGCAGCTGGACGGCTGGCAGTTAATCGTCCGGATTTATGAAGCCGCTGAACATGTTCCTCTCTGGGGTCCTCTGGAGACTGCGGGCCCTTACAGAAAGAATGTGAGCGAGTACTCTGTCCGTCATGGGGACGCTCAGAACACACATGGGCTTGATTATGGCTTTTGTAACAGAATGTAAAGAATTAGGACGCTGCACTGAGTACCACCACAGAGCAGGGGTTATTGGGTGGGGGCATTAGTCCTATCCCAGCAGTGTGACTGAGATGGAGAACTGAACCTTTAGCAGCACTGCTGCAGTAAACCCCC
Organism: Corydoras maculifer; assembly: GCA_019802435.1. Lineage (NCBI taxonomy): Eukaryota > Metazoa > Chordata > Actinopteri > Siluriformes > Callichthyidae > Corydoras > Corydoras maculifer. The sequence goes on from JAFMOD010000325.1 coordinate 950,145, forward strand.
TCACCACATCAGTGTCACTGCAGAACTGACCATAAACAATCCACCACCCAAATGATACCTGTTCTGTGATGCTCCTGACCAACAGAGAACTAACAACAACAAAGAACACAGATGGACTACAGTCTGGAATTAGAGAACTACAAAGTCCATCTATATGATAAGTGGAGGAGATAGAGCAGGGGTGACTAATATGTCGATTGTCAGGGGTGTTGGTTAGATCGCGACGGAGGTTTGGAAAAATAAAAAGTGTTGAATACGGATCAGCGGTTTTTTACAGCACGTGGCCACGCCTCCGTGCCTAAATCCGAAGCACTGCCTCGAGAATCATCTACATTTACATTACATTTTATTAGTTTCTGTTTGTGTTTTGGCATTTTATTTGACTGACAAGATTTAAAGAATTAAAATTAAAATACCACTTTCATTTAGAGTGAGAGGATGATTTTTTTTTTACAATAGCAAACTCAAAATGCATGTGCTTTTATTCACGTTCACGTTCTGTTTGGGGAAATGCAGGTTACAGCGGTTGTTTTACATTTGTGCTGTATACTGTGTTTGGCCGTTTGGGTGTACGAAAAGTCTTCCTCATGCTATTTGCATTTACATTTAGTCATTTAGCAGATGCTTTTATCCAAAGCGACTTACAAATAAGAACATTACAAGTCAGAAGTTATGGATAAAATATACTATATATATATATATATATATATTCATTCATTCATTACCTCCCGCTTATCCTCTATTAGGGTCGCGGTGGGGTTCCCCATGCCCATCCAGGGGAGAACATCTCGGGCGCTGGGCAGATACACCCAGGACAATCCATCGCTGGGCACACACTCACTCACACACACACTCTATATGGGGCAATTTTTGAGAATTCAATTAACTTGATCCATGTTTTTGGACTGTGGGAGGAAGCCGGAGAACCCGGAGGAAACCCACGCAGACACGGGGAGAACATGGAAACTCCACCCAAATGGGGATTCGAACCAGGAATCCCTAGTGCTGAGAGGAGAACGTGCTAACCACTAAGCCACCGTGCCGCCTTATATATATATATATATATATATATATATATATATATATATATATATTTTATATATATACACATCATAATGTAAATTCATCAAACCTGATTGTTATTTGTTGGCGGGTTATAGGAGCGGATTAGCTCAGTGGTTAGGGTGTTGGGCTATCAACCTGAAGGTTGGGGGTTCAAATCCCGGGTCCACTGAAGTTACCAGTGTGGGTCCTTGAGCAATCCCTTGCTCCAGGGATGGGGTGATAAAAGGTGAGCACAGGGTTAAAGTCGCTTTGGATAAAAGCGTCCAATAAATGACCCAATTTGATGCTGTGCCCCCCCCTTTTTTTTTCTACAACAGGTATTTGTTAAAGAGATGCGTCTTCAGTCGTTTCTTAAAACTGTTTAGTGATTCTGCCTTACGGACAGAGTTGGGAAGAATGTTCCACCATGTTGCAGTGGTGAACGCCACGGAGTGAGAATCAGTTCCACGGTGAGGTGGAACCGCCAGGCGGCGATCATCACTGGAGTGAAGTGAACAAGTCGGATTGTATTTTGAAGGTAGGAGGGGGAAGATCCAAAAATGGTTCTGTAGATCAGAGTCAGTGACTTGTACTGAATGCAGCAGCTACAGGGAGCCAATGGAGGGAAGTGAGTGATGGAGTGACATGAATATTTTCTGATGTTTTCATGATATTTGCAGAAATGTGTTTATTTAAAGAGCAATATCTGCGAAAATGCCGATCCGCAGCCGTCTTTTCTGCCGATTCGACAATACTAACATGATGTGTAAACAGGTTTCAATATGAAAGCCTAAAAAAAATGAACCCTGGTAGATCTCGAAAACCTGTCCGATGAAAAAGTAGATATCGGGCCAGAAAAGTGTGTGCACCCCTGAGATAGAGGATGGAGCAGGAAGGAGGCGTGGCCTAACATGCCGAACGTGTGTACTTGGTCCCGACTGTCTGCGTCTGCATGATGTTATTTTACTGTGAGGTTTATCAGAGTTCAGAAAAACCACCGGTGGTCAGATCTGGCACGATGTCGGAGCCCTGTGTGTCTGCGCCGCCGCCGCGCAGTCACAGACACGCCGGTTCATTTACATAATTCCATCGACGAGGCCCGAGCTGGCATGACGCTGCATTTCCACGTTCCCCGAACCTCCCGAAGCCACATGACGAAAGCGCATGTTGAATCAATTACGCAGGATTCTCAACAACTTGGAACACGGAAAGCCTTAAACACGCAAAGGCAACGCAGCGAGAGCTCGCCGTCCACTCAGAACCGTCGTGGCGGGCAGCGTGAGGACAGCGCACACGGCGGTGGAGACGGCGGTGGATGGAGGGGTTCGGTTCTGTGCGTGTTGGAACGCATGTTTTAGGTCTGTACTATGAGCAAGCGAGCGAGTGGGAGGAGAAGCCTACGCTGCCTGACCTGGATAGTTACATCACCGCCGGGTTGGAGGAGCTGCTGCAGTGTTTGGATTGGCTTGATCTCATGTGAGCGAGGTTCATGTGATGAAGATGATGTGGGAACGTCCATCCATCCATTATCTTCCACTTTATCCTCTATTAGAGTCGCGGGACAGGACAGGACGCCAATCTATCCCTGCACACACACTCACTCACACAGACACACTCTATATGGGGCAATTTGAGGAACTCAATTGACCTTGATCCATGTTTTTGGACTGTGGGAGGAAACCGGAGAACCCGGAGGAAACCCACGCGGACACGGGGAGAACATGGAAACTCCACCGAGATGGAGATTCGAACCGGGAATCCCTAGCACTGAGAGGAGAACATACTAAACCACTAAGCCACCATAAGGCCTCGGCCTAGACTCCATCCATCCATCATCTTCCACTTTATCCTCTATAAGGGTCGCGTGGGGGTGGGGGGGGTTCCCCATGCCCATCCAGGGGAGAACGTTTTGGACGCTGGGCAGATACACCCAGGACAGGGACACTCACTCACACAGACACATTCTGTATGGGGCAATTTGGAGAGCTCAATTGACCTTGATCCATGTTTTTGGACTGTGGGAGGAAACCGGAGAACCCAGAGGAAACCCACGTGGACACGGGGAGGACATGGAATTTTGGAAAGAAAATCCAGTTTGGGATTCGAACCAGGAATCCCTAGCGCTGAGAGGAGAACATGCCAACCACTAAGTCACCGTGCCGCCCTGATGTGGGAATATAAATATATAAATAGTTTCCATCTGATTGGCAGCTTCTGTACGACCTCACACCCCAACAACCGTCTATTTCACTGCCTTCCTCCTGCCTGGTTTAAATAGCAACCCTGCATGTGAATATATCTCCCTCGATGGACATATACTCACTGCCCCACTTATTGTCCATGTTCTCCTGTAAAGATGGACTTTGTAGTTCTACAATTCCATTCTGTAGTCCATCTGTTTGTGTTCTACAGTACATACTGTGTATGTTCTCCCCTGGATGGGCATGGGCATGGGCATGAGGATGGGCCCCCCCAAATCCCCCCCCCATACCCCCCCCATGATGAGAATGCTCCGTAAAAACACATCCATCTCCACAGCTGCCTGAATCAACAAGCCGTCCTCGCAGTGGGGTGGAAACGCCGAACCGCGGGGACGCTCGGAACGATTGTGCAACGTTAATACAGATGGGTTTGTGTACGCGCGCTGATCCAACCGGGTCATGTGACATCACGCGACACCGCAAACCCAACGGGGCGGCCGGCCACGCTCTCGCTGGCTTTCCTAAAAACCTCAGAACTGCAGAACCCTGGTTAATAAGGACCTAAAGCATACCTGCTGCTTTCTCACACGCTGGTCCTCTGAGGGTCCCCCCAGACCCCATCTCATTCCATTTCCTACCCATAATGCAATTCCACACAGAGGCCAACCTCAGAGACTGACCCACAAACACCCTGCTGAGCTATGCTCCACATCTGGACACGACACAGCTGGCTTGGAGTTACGCAAGTGCAGAGGAACAATGGTCCCCCTCTGCCGAAAGAGAACTTAAAATGAGAAACTGCTAGACTGTTCTTGTGAACGCAGGAAAGCCAAAAGGCGAACATACCAAACTCATCTCTGTAAATATGATTAAAACTGATTAACTGCTTCAAGATTTATCCCCAAAACAAACTATAGTAGACATGCTGTACACATCGGCCACTTTATTAGATACACCCGGCTTCTACACTCACTGTACTCTCTGATGGTCAGCAGGTGTCATTAGGGTGGTGGATGATGTTGGTGTGTGGTGCTGGTACGAGTGGATCAGACCCCCCAACATACAGCGGTCTGACACTCGTACCATGTCGGTATCACTGCAGTACTGACAATCATCCACCACCTTAACACCTCTCAGTGGGGGGTCCTGACCATCAGAGAACATACTAACTAAAGCATACTAATAAGGTCTGTAAATACAGATGGACTACAGAATGCAATTGTGGAACTACAAAGTCCATCTATACGATCAGAGGAACTGAAAACACATACAGTGAGGGTAGAACTGAGGGGGTGGACCTAATAAAGTGGCCGGTGAGTTTAGAAACAACAGGTGAACACGTGGACAGGGATGTTTTGATTCCCATAATATAGTGTATGTGACGTCATAATGGCTATTTAAAGCTACAAGTCTGAGTTTTTATTAATTTGGGGTTAAGTTAGCTACAATAAGCCAGGCTTGACTTTACAATCCCAGCTTACTGAGTTCATAGAACGCAAACAGATGGAATTGTAGTCCATCTGTTGCGTGTAGATGGACTACAGAATGGAATTGTAGAACTACAAAGTCCATCTATACGATCAGAGGAACCAAAAACACACACAGTGAGGGTAGAACTGAGGGGGTGGACCTAATAAAGTGGCCGGTGAGTTTAGAAATTACAGGTGAACACGTGGACAGGGATGATTTGATTCCCATAACATACTGTATGTGACGTCATAATGGCTATTAAATATTTTATTTAAAGTCTGAGTTTTTATTAATAATAGGTTAAGAAAGCTACAATGAGCCAGGCTTGACTTTAAAAATCCCGGCTTACTGAGTTAGCTTACTGAGTTTGTAGAACACAAAGAGATGGACTACAGAATGGAATTAGAACTACAAAGTCCATCTTTCTGATCAGAGGAACTGAAAACACACACAGTGCGGGTAGAACTTATAAAATGGACAGTGAGTGTAGAATAATATCTGGTTCTATTAAGCCGGTATGTAGAAAAAGCGTATGTAACCTTTACACAACGTTCTAGGTCTAGCTCTAGGTCACCCCCCCCCCCTCACCTTTCAATACAATGTGCTATTCAAACTGAACTGCAATTTTCCTCTGGCTGTCTTCAGCAGAAAAGAAAAGAAAAACGAAAGAACCAACTGAAAACGTCTGGGGAACCAAAACGCCACGTCCCAAAAAAACAATCAACTCTCAACAATAAAAGAATTGTTGGCTGAGCAGAACAACGCCACCGCAGCCGTCCAAACATCCTGACGAGTCGACATCACGCAGCAAACAGCAGCAACGCACCCGGAACGAACAGACCGCCTCTGTTACACTCGACCTACAGCTTTCAAAACCCAAAGAAAAATAAAGAAACATATATTCAGAACAAGGGGGCTTAGTGGTTTTGCATGTTCTCCTCTAGGGATTCCCGGTTCCAATCCCAATCTGGGTGGAGTTTCCATGTTCTCCCTGTGTCCATGTGGGTTTCCTTCGGGTTCTCTGGTTTCCTCCCACAGTCCAAAAACATGGATCAAGTCAATTGAGTTCTCCAAATTGCCCCATATAGAGTGTGTTTGTGTGAGTGAGTGTGTGTCCAGTGATTGGTGTCCTGTCCTGGTTGTGTCTGTCCTGGGCATGGGGAACCCCCCCCCCCCCGACCCCGTGACCCTGTGACCCTAATAGAGGATAAAACAGAAAATAAAGGATGGATAACTGGCTCTGCAAAGCATCACAAGGTTCGGGAGGAACACGTTCTGTGCTCCGGCACAGAGCCGTGTGCTCTCAGATGTGAAGGAGATCAGGTAATGAGGTAAACACCTGCTGCTTAGAACCGTACGTCTGTGTGTGTGTGTGTGTGTGTGTGTAACAGCCCTGAAGAATAGGCCATGCAGATCTGCTTGCTGAGAAAGTGACACTTAACACTTAAACACAAACCAGAGGGTGGGGGGGGGAGGGGCAGTGGGGGGGGGGGGTGAAGCCGAGCCGGCCGGAGCGAGAAGACCCGAACGGCTAACAAGGGTGGGAACAGTACGAGTACTGTAAAAAACACGCCTCCTCAAATACAGGCATGAAGTCGGGTCCAGGTCATGGGGATACAGTACCAAGGAAAAATGTCTGGCCACGCCCCCTTTCTGCTCCACTTCTTGTTTATCATGGAAGAACCTCGTAGACAAGTCTTAAAAAAATTAAATGCTACGTTAGTCCTCTTTACTTTGTTTATAATAAAGATGCTGACCAACCGTGTACAGAACCAATCAAACGTTTGGCCACACCCCCTTTTCTGCTCCACTTATTGTCCATGTTCTCAGTTCCACTTCTTGTGCAGATGGACTTTGTAGTTCTCCAATTCCATTCTGTAGTCCATCTGTGTGTGTTCTACAGTACATACTGTGTACTCTGTTTTAATGCTCAGAACCCCAATAGTACCACCACAGAGCAGGGGTTATTGGATGGGGGCATTAGTCCAATCCCAGCAGTGTGACTGAGGTGGAGAAATATCTCATACTAATTTTCCAAAGTGGTTTAGTGGTTGGCATGTTCTCCTCTCAGCGCTAGTGATTCCTGGTTCAGATCCCAATCTGGGTAGAGTTTCCATGTTCTCCCCGTGTCCATGTGGGTTTCCTCCAGGTTCTCCGGTTTTCTTCCACAGTCCAAAAACATGTCTCAAGTCAATTGAATTCTCCAAATTGCCCCCTATAGAGAGTGTCTGTGTGAGTGAGTGTGTGCCCAGTGATAGATTGGCGTCCTGTCCTGGGTGTATCTGCCCAGCGCCCGAAACGTTCTCCCCTGGATGGGCATGGGGAACACCACCGCGACCCTAATAGAGGATAAAGTGGAAGATGGTAGATGGATAGTTTTCCAAAGCAATTTCGGGAAAGGGTAACACGGTGGCTTAGTGATTGGCATGTTCTCCTCTCAAAACTAGAGATTCCTGGTTCGAATCCCAATCTGGGTGGAGTTTCCATGTTCTCCCCGTGTCCACGTGGGTTTCCGCCGGGTTCTCTGGTTGCCTCCCACAGTCCAAAAACATGTGTGTGTGTGAGAGAGAGAGAGAGAGAGAGAGAGAAAGAGAGTGTGACCAATGATAAATTGGTGTCCTGTCCTGGGGGTATCTGTCCAGCGTTAAAAACAATCTCCTCTGGATGGGCAGAGGGTATTTTGTGGTCTACAGAACAGATTA
>JAFMOD010000325.1:1058974-1070691 GCA_019802435.1 Corydoras maculifer
TCATTTGGGTGGTGGATTGTTTATGGTCAGTTCTGCAGTGACACTGATGTGGTGAGGGGGTTTTAGTGCAGCAGTGCTGCTGGAGGTTCATTTCTCCACCTCAGTCACACTGCTGGGATAGGACTAATGCCCCCACCCAATAACCCCTGCTCTGTGGTGGTACTATTGGGGTTCTGAGCATTAGAACAGAGTACACAGTATGTACTGTAGAACACACACATCTGCACAGGATGGGGAACCGAGGACATTAACTTATAAATATAAAGAAAGCAAAGTGGTGACTGTGACGGGTGGACGTCCATAGATCTCCAGCCGTCTCCGATTCCGTCTGTAGAACACGGGAGGCTCGCCATCCTTTCATTCATTCACGAGGGTGTGGCTGATTGACGACCCCCCCCCCCACACGTGTGTTTGCAGTAACAGACACTAAAGTGGTAAAGACTGATGTGACCTCAATGAAATTGAAGCCATTGATAATCAGAATAATGCAGCATGGCGTTCGTTTGTTAATTATTAATTATACTTATAACGACTTTCTAACCTGCGCTACGCAAAACTACGAGGTCGCCGACAGACCACCGTGTGACCACCGACCGGCCAATGGGAACAGAGCAGATCCGGGTCTTACAGTAAAGTGCACTTGATCAGTCTGCTTGGGTATGAACACTTGGAAAAGACACAGAGAACCAGAGCAGCGGGGCCCGAGCTTCCACAGGACGACGTCTCACCACACAGACCATGTGACCTTCGTCCTCAAGAAGAGGACAGGGGTCCTTCGTCCTCAAGAGAACCAGAGCAGCAGGGCCCGAGCTTCCACAGGACGACGTCTCACCACACAGACCATGTGACCTTCGTCCTCAAGAAGAGGACAGGGGTCCTTCGTCCTCAAGACAACCAGAGCAGCAGGGCCCGAGCTTCCACAGGACGACGTCTCACCACACAGACCATGTGACCTTCGTCCTCAAGAAGAGGACAGGGGTCCTTCGTCCTCAAGACAACCAGAGCAGCGAGGCCCGAGCTTCCACAAGAGGACGTCTCACCACACAGACCATGTGACCTTCGTCCTCAAGAAGAGGACAGGGGTCCTTCGTCCTCAAGAAGACGTCAGCGGTCGGGCGGGCCACGACGAGAAGTCTTAAAACACTCAAAGACAATGAGACACCAGTCACCGAAACCTCCTCATGTGCAAACGCAAACTTTTCATCTCCTTCAACACAAGTGCGGGGACCACCGTCCACCCCAACCCCCCCCCCATTAAGACCCGCAGCGGTGGGACGATCCGAGTGACCCGGATCCCGTAAACATCACTCTCCGGGGTCCTCCTTCCACCCCCCCGTGGTTAATCTTAGTGTTCTCGTCCTGGCGCGGTCCGCTACCTGATGCGCCCGTCGCTTTTGACCGGCCCCAGTTCGGATTTGGGATCGGGCGAGGCGGCGCTCCAGCTGGTCTTGGCGCACGGCGGGACGGAGGGGCAGAGGGAGGAGTGGACGGAGCAGATCCCTCCTCCGATCCAAAAGGCTCCGACCGAACTGTCCACCCAGGCCTCCAGAGCTTTCCCCACCAGAGAGGCGTTCCTCCTGGCCTCCTGCAGGGCCTGCTCCATGGGGGGCAGCTTCAGGACGTGGGTGAACTGCTGGAAGCCCTGCTCCAGATACACGTTGCCTGGAGGACCTGCATGCAGCCAGCCATGTTCCTCTGAGGGAGAGAAGAGAGACCGTTAGCACAATGTCTGAAAAGGTGTAGCGGTTAGAGCTACTGCCCACACGAGACACGTTCCGCGGTATGACGAAGTGCCTATACACCGCCTGCCCCAAAATCAATAAAATCAATCAATCAATAAATAAATCAATCAATAAATCTTTAATATTTAGTTGGACCGCCTTTAACAACATGCAACGTTGGACAGATTGAAATTGCCCCATCTTAATTTCCATCCATCCATTATCTTCCGCTTTATCCTCTACTAGGGTCATGGGGGGGGTGGGGGGTGGGGGGTTGGTCAGTCATCCAGGGGAGAACGTTTCGGGCGCTGGGGAGATACACCCAGGACAGGACGTCAATCTATCACTGGGCACACACACTCACACAGACACACACTATATGGGGCAATTTGGAGGATTCAATTGACCTTGAGCAATGTTATTTGGACTGTAGGGGGAAACCCACGCGGACACGGGGAGGACATGGAAACTCAACCCAGATTGGGCTTCGAATTGAGAATCCCCAGCACTAAGAAGAGAACATGCTAAACCACTAAGCCACCATGCAGCCATCCATCCATTATCTTCTGATTTATCCTCTATTAGGGTCGTGGGGAGGGGGGTTCCCCATGCCCATCCAGGGGAGAACGTTTCGGAGGCTGGGCAGATATACCCAGGACAGGGGGGCAATCTATCACTGGACACACACTCACTCACTCACACTCTATATGGGGCAATTTGGAGTATTCAATTGACCTTGATCCATGTTTTGGACTGTGGGAGGAAACCAGAGAACCTGGAGGAAACCCACACGGACACGGGGAGAACATGGAAACTCCACCCAGATTGGGATTCGAACCGGGAATCCCTAGAGCTGAGAGGAGAACATGCTGAACCACTAAACCACCGTGCCGCCCCCTCCATCCCTTATCTTTCGCTTTATCGTCTATTAGGGTCGGGGGGGGGGGGGGGGGTTCCCCATGCCTATCCAGGGGAGAAACGTTTTGGGCAATCTATCACTGGACACACGCTGAGTCACACAGACACACTCTATATGGGGCAATTTGGAGAATGACCTTGATACATGTTTTTGGACTGTCGGAGGAAAGCGGAAAACCCGGAGGAAAACATGGAAACTCCACCCAGATGGGGATTCGAACCAGGAATCCCTAGTGCTGAGAGGAGAACATGCCAACCACCGTGTCATGTGTAAATATTTTCATGCTATAGAGGAGTCAATAATAAAATGACGAGGTCTCTGAACAGGTTCTTCATTCTAAGGTTCCGTCCTCTCACCTTTCCGAAAAGGTTCCTTCCCTTTGAAGGCCAGTGGCATGACCAGGAAGCGCGCCTCGGCGACCCGCTGCCACAGCCGCAGCACACGTACGGTCCACACGCCGGGCCTGAGGGGGCGCTGCAGCGGCGGCTTGTACTGCGTGTACTCCGCCTCTACGTCCACGCTGATGTCGTACGAGGCCGCCACCACCTGCGCGGGGTCGATCCACACGACGGTGGCGGTGAGGTTCGGCCCGCGGGCCCATTTCTGCACGGCCACGGGCTCGTCCAGCGGGCCCAGCACACGCCCGAAGTTCCGGAAGATCCTTTCCTTGGGGTCCCATTCGGTTCCGACCTGCCGAGGGAGACGGGTTAGGAACACGGACACCGCAATCTCGCTCTTAGGACGGTGGGGCGGGCGGTACCTCCAGGTTCTTCAGCCGTTCGAATTCATGCAGGTTGCTCTCGAGCTGCAGCGTCCCCTGGGGGGCGACCCACACCTCCAGCACGCCCCTCTTCCCGGAGGACACACTCTGGGCCTCCTGCCTCACCAGGAAGCCTTGGAAACGGTCGTCGTAGAAGTAGAGGTGCACCGAGACCGGGTAGCCGAGGGGTATGAACCTGTGAAGGGGGGGGCGGGGCTCTAATTAATCTAATCATCAGCGTGCTTGAGAATTAGACTTAGATTAGATTAGATCAGACAATCATCTCATCATCTCCTGCTTGCTCCTGTATCAGAGACTAGAGTCAAGTTCATTGAAGGTCACACACTCACTCATACACTATATAGGTGCAATTTAGAGCAGCCAATTTACACCTTGAATGGCGGGGGGTGGGGGGGGTTCCCCCATGCCCATTCCAGGGGAGAAAGTTTCGGGCACTGGGCAGATACACCCAGGACAGGGTGCCAATCTATCACTGGGTAAACACTTACACACACATTATATGGGGCAAATTGGAGCATACTTCCCCATAATCCTCTACATGGTTGGGGGAGGGGGGGCGGGTTCCCCATGCCCATCCACAGAAGAACGTTTCGGGTCCTGGCCAGATACAACCAGCACACACACACTATACAGGTGCAATTTAGAGCAGCCAATTCACCTTAAACCCATCCAATTCCCGGGTCCCATGCCCATCCAGGGGAGACCGTCTCAGGCGCTGGGCAGATACACCCAGGACAGGATGCCAATCTATCACTGGACACACACTCACTCATACACACACACTCTATATGGGGCAATTTGGAGAACTCAATTGACCTTGATCCATGTTTTTGGACTGTGGGAGGAAACCGGAGAACCCGGAGGAAACCCACGCGGACACGGGGAGGACATGGAAACTCCACCCAGATTGGGATTCAAACTGGGAATCCCTAGCGCTGAGAGGAGAACATGCCAACTACATGCCAACTACAGGCCCATTCATCGGATTAAGCTTTTCAGTGTGGGGGGTGGGGGGTCTCACCTGCAGGCCTCGTGTGCACTCTGCTGACTCTGCAGACCAAATCGGAAGAAGGACATGTAGGCCGTCAGGGCCACGTCGCTGAGCGTCCCCACGCCGTCCTCCCGCTCGAAAACACTCTCCCAGTAGGCTTTGAGCGCGGGCGTGCCGGGCGGGTGCTGCCCGTACAGGTGGGCATCCAGGATGTCCATGGCCTCCTGGTTGACGGTGGATTCGAACTTGCGAGCGAAGAACGTGGGTCGAGTCAGCTGCTGTTAAAGACAACGAGGACAGAGGGGCAGAGGTGAACACCACACCCACCGCAACACGTCCCCCAAAACACACCAGTCTGGTTCTACACACCATGATATCTCACACACTCACACACACACACATACATCTGTCCATAGTGTGTCCAAGTTGTTTGATTAAAGTGTAAATGGTGTGTAAGACACACACCGGTCCCATGTTTACAGACGTATTAGCCCTTATTAGTAATAAAATTTTAAAATAATAAATCATTTTCACAAGAGGGCGGCACGGTGGCTTAGTGGTTGGCATGTTCTCCTCTCAGCTCTAGGGATTCCCAGTTCGAATCCCCATCTGGGTGGAGTTTCCATGTTCTCCCCGTGTCCGCATGGGTTTCCGCGGGTTCTCCAGTTTCCTCCCACAGTCCAAAAACATGGATTCAAGGTCAATTGAGTTCTCCAAATTGCCCCATATAGAGCGCGTCTGTGTGAGTGAGTGTGTGTCCAGATGATAGATTGCCTCTCAGCAATCTATCATCTGGTAGATTGGAGTTTTGGTTGGAGTTTATCATGTTCTCCCCGTGTCCGCGTGGGTTTCCTCCGGGTTCTCCGGTTTCCTCCCACAGTCCAAAAACATGTAGTTAAATGGGAATCAGATATATTAGCCCCTATATGGGCTGCACAGTGGTTAAGTGGTTGGCATGTTCTCCTCTTAGCGCTAGGGATTCCTGGTTCGAATCCCCATCTGGGTGGAGTTTCCATGTTCTCCCCGTGTCCGCGTGGGTTTCCGCGGGTTCTCCAGTTTCCTCCCACAGTCCAAAAACATGGATCAAGTCAACTGGGTTCTCCAAATTGCCCCATATAGAGTGTGTCTGTGTGAGTGAGTGTGTGTCCAGTGATAGATTGGCGTCCTGTCCTGGGTGTATTTGCCCAGCGCCCCAAACGTTCTCGCCTGGATGGGCATGGGAATCCCCCCCCCCCCCCCAATAGAGGACAAAGCAGAAGATAATGGAATGGGGAAACACTTGTGATGTCATAAAAGCTTCCAGTAGTAAACGTGCTTGTACTTGTAAATACAAAGATGCCAGTTATTTATACTATACAAAAAATTGGTATAAAAGAAGCTACACACATTAAATAGCTCAGCCCCAAATGTTTGGACACGCCCCCATTTTAGTCCATGTTCTCAGTTCCACTTACAATACAGATGGACTTTGTAGTTCTCCAATTCCATTCTGTATTCCATCTGTGTGTGTTCTACAGTACATACTGTGTACTCTGTTCTAATGCTCAGAACCCCAATAGTACCACCACAGAGCAGGGGTTATTGGGTGGGGGCATTAGTCCTATCCCAGTAGTGTAGCTGAGGTGGAGAACTGAACCTCCAGCAGCACTGCTGCACTGAAACCCCCTCACCACATCAGTGTCACTGCAGAACTGACCATAAACAATCCACCACCCAAATGATACCTGTTCTGTGATGCTCCTGACCAACAGAGAACCAACAGGGACTAACAACAACAAAGAACACAGATGGACTACAGTGATCTGGCTTGATTAATACAGAACAGAAACTACATCCCGTCGGATCTGGAACCTGAATGCGGATGAGGTCGGCAGGTTTGAAGTCGTTGGGGGAACAGCCGCACCAGTCCACGATGTGCTTGTACTGACACTTGCAGCCCAGCTTGCGGTTCCAGTTGGTAACTCGCAGGTTGTTGTCCACGAGCGTGTCGCACATGTGACTGTTGCCCAGCACCGTGTGAAAGAACGACTGCGAGAGATAAAGATAAAGCGATGTTAAAAAAATAGAGCTTCTAACTTCATCCTTTAATCTGATTGGCCGAGCAGTTTAACCAGTCGAGACATTGACAATAACACAGTTCACATTCGTATTAATGCGTGACACACAATACATTATTTTTCAGATGTTTTTATATAACCTGCGTTCTGTAATTCAGCCACTAGATGGCAGTGTTTAATCGTTAGAGAAACCTGACCCCTGTTAATCAGGATCAGCGTTCATTTTAAAATGCAGATTAGGTTACTCTGTGGATTAATCTTTCAATAAACACATTTATGGATTAAACCTTGTTTTTAATTATATTCATTTATTCATTATCTCCCGTTCCATCCTCTATTAGGGTCGCGGTGGAGAATGTCTCGGGCGCTGGGCAGATACACCCAGGACAGGATGCCAATAAATCGCTGGGCACACACTCACTCACACAAATACATATATGGGGCAATTTGGAGAACTCAGTTGACCTTGTTCCATGTTTTTGGACTGTGGGAGGAAACCGGAGAACCCGGAGGAAACCCACGCAGACACGCGGAGAACATGGAAACTCCACCCAGATGGGGATTCGAACCGGGAATCCCTAGCGCTGAGAGGAGAACATGCCAACCACTAAGCCACCGTGCCGAATTTAATTATATTGTGTTATATATTATTATTATATATTAAATTGTGTCAAAATAATGCACACCTTATCGTACCTTATTGCTTCTTTATAAAGTGGTAGTTCCCCTTCTTAAATCTGATTGGCTGAGCCGTTTGTTCAGCCATGCCATTATTAATAATAACATGCACCCCTAAGTGCTTGACATTCGTATCAATGCGTGAAATACAAGACATTATTTTCCAGAAGTTTTTTATAAACGGCATTCTGTAATTTGGCCACTAGATGGCAGTTTTTGTTAGAGAAACTGAAAACCTGTTTATTATAAAACCCAGACAACGTTACATCTCAGCAGACCAGATTATTAATGATTTTGCCTTTTATAATTAACACTTGTGTATTATATTGTGTTTGTAATCGTTTTATTAAAGCAATAAGGTATTTGAGGTTGTGTATTAAATGTTAATAAATCACAGGAAAGGGATGCAGGCTTGAGGACGCCTCTTTCCCATGATTTATTCCCAATAATGCCACGCCCTCTTGTACCCTATTGCTTAAATAAACCTTTAATTATCTGCATTATTTATTTGGCATCAAAGGGTTTCGTATAAAATATGTAGTTCCTCAATTACAGAGTTAAGAGTTAATAAGTTAGTCCTTGGGTGGCACAGTGGCTTAGTGATTAGCATGTTCTCCTCTCAGCACTGGGGATTCCTGGTTCGAATCCCCATCTGGGTGGAGTTTCCATGTTCTCCCCGTGTCTGTTGGGTTTCCTCCTGGTTCTCCGGGTTCCTCGCACAGTCCAAAAACATGGATCAAGGTCAATTAAGTTCTCCAAATTGCCCCATATAAAGTGTGTGTGTGTGTGAGTGAGTGTGTGTCCAGCGATAGGTTGGTGTCCTGTCCTGGGTGTATCTGCCCAGCGCCCAAAACGTTCTCCCCTGGATGGGCATGGGGAACCCCCCGGCGACCCTAATAAAGCGGAAGATAATGGATGGAAGTTGGTCCTTATTATTCAGTCAGCTTAACACCGTCTACTGTCTGTTTACGGTCTGTCATCCAATCTGCTGCCCGACTACTGATACACAACGGACATCAGATCCATACTATATTAAATTTCCTTTAAAAATAGCTTGTGTACAAAAAAAAACTAATTGTAAAACTAAAAGTGTTGAATCCTGCTGTAGGCGTCACCTAAAATCTATATTTTCATCACTCCTTGACACTACAGGCCTCTATGCAGCATGTGAGGTCCAGCCTCCAGCTCGCAGTGACCTCTGCTGGTCTCTGACGGATATAGAGTGAGAATGTGTGAAGGGGGGGGGGGGCTGCTGACAGGTCACACCTCAGCGGGGAGGAGGGTGTAGGTGTAGAACTGCTTCAGCCCGGTCACCAGCTCGTCCTTGGAGTTGACCACGTACTCCACGAAGCGGCGCGTGAGCGAGAACCAGTCGGAGCCGCCCGACACCTCCAGGCCCTCGGGGATGGAGCGCTCCCCCAGGCGCCACATGTGATTATCACACTCGTGGAACAGACGGTCCAGACCCTGCTTCTTAATGAACCTGCAGAGGCAGCAGCATCACACACATCCTCAAATTCATCTGCAGTCTGATGAAGAGGGATTATAATCCCACCAGATACTTATGTCATATTATAATCTCATCTCATTATCTTCATATTAATTCTTTACCAGGGTCGTGGGGTGGGGGTGGGGGGTCGGGGTTCTCCATGCCCATCCAGGGGAGACTGTTTTGGGCTCTGAGCAGATACACCCAGGACAGGATGCCAATCCATCACTGGGCACACACTCACTTAGACATGCACACTATATAGGGGCAGATTTGGTTGAGGGCAGATTTTGGATGACTCAGATTAGATCAGAGTAGATGATAAAAACCATCAGACCTGACGACCCTGATTTCTCTTATCTTATCTTATCAGGGACTAGAACGTTTCGGGTGCTGGGCAGATACACCCAGAATATATAGGGACAATTCAGGTCGCCCAATTCACCTTAGATCCATGTTTTTGGACTGTGGGAGGAAACCGGAGAATGTGGAGGAAACCCCCGCGGACACTGGGAGAACATGGAAACTCCACCCAGATCGGGATTCGAACCCAGATCCCCAGTGCTGAGAGGCAGACGTGTTAACTACCCCCCCCCCCGTTCATTAATAATCTGTTGATATAATAATCAGAATAGATTAATCAGAAGGGCGGCACGGTGGCTTAGTGATTAGCATGTTCTCCTCTCAGCACTAGGGATTCCCAGTTCGAATCCCCATCTGGGTGGAGTTTCCATGTCCTCCCCGTGTCCGCGTGGGTTTCCCCCGGGTTCTCCGGTTTCCTCCCACAGTCCAAAAACATGGATCAAGTTAAATTGAGTTCTTCAAATTGCCCCATATAGAGTGTGTGTGTGAGTGAGTGTGTTCCCAGCGATAGATTGGCGTCCTGTCCTGGGTGTATCAGCTCAGCGCCCGAAACGTTCTCCCCTGGATGGGCATGGGGAACCCCACCACTACCCTAGTAGAGGATAAAGGGGAAGATAATGGATGTATTTATCAGGAACGTTACAGGGGGGTATTATATGGATGGTAATATGATTCTGAGTTATGCAGTAATCTGTAATTATAGAAGCTGATGAGCGTAACACAGACAACAGAGCGCACCTACTATAAAGGCTGGTGAGTGTACAGTCACATGACCTCATGTCAGAGAACGAAAGTCAAACCCAGCTACCTGGCATTCTCTCTGCCATGAGATTTCAAGAAGTTCTTGTCGCGGTTCTGCGAGAGGAACGCCACAAGCTCATCGTTGGTCCTGTTTTCAGAAACAGAAAAGGGAACATCAGAAACATTATATTTTATTATAAATATTTTGTATTAGATTACATTTAACTATATATTTTATTATCCATCCATCCATCCAATATCTTCCACTTTATCCTCTATTAGGGTCGTGCGGGGGGGGGGGGGGGGTTGTTCCCCATGCCCATCCAGGGGAGAACGTCTCGGGCGCTGGGCAGATACACCCAAGACAGGGCACCAATCTATTGCTGGACATACACTTATTCACACAGGCACACTCTATATGGGGCAACTTAGGGGGGTACACAGTGGCTTAGTGGTTAGCACGTTGGCCTCTCAGCACTAGGGATTCCCGGTTCAAATCCCCATCTGGGTGAAGTTTCCATGTTCTACTCGTGTCTGCGTGGGTTTCCTCCGGGTTCTCCGGTTTCCTCCCACAGTCCAAAAACATGGATCAAGTTAATTGAATTCTCAAAAAAAATTGCCCCCTATAGAGTGTGTCTGTGTGAGTGAGTGTATGCCCAGCGATGGATTGGCGTCCTGTCCTGGGTCTATCTGCCCAGCGCCCGAGACGTTCTCCCCTGGATGGGCATGGGGAACCCCACCGCGACCCTAATAGAGGATAAGCGGGAGATAATGAATGAATGAATGAATCAAAAGTTTGCTTCCAGCTCCGAGAATTCGAATTGTTTCTCCAACTCGGCAGCAGCAATGACCCCCCCCCACCACCCCCCACCCCCAGTATAGCATCCTAAGTGCTGGATGGAACATCACTGTTATTCAGCATTCTCCTAATGGCAAACTGAGGAACAGTTACATCAGTCAGCGTGAGCACGGCCTTCGGTTCCCCCGACATCACCCCGGGTTCCACGCAGACCATCACACACCGTTCAGGCCAATTACGGGGGGGGGGGGGTTGTTATGGTCTTGAAATGTCTGTGTGTGGATTGGAGAACGAGCTCTTAAGAGACGGTTCTGTAACCGGTCTGCTGTCGAAAAAACTTTAACAACAACAACAACAACAACAACAACAACGTTCCAAAAAGCTTTAACAACAACGTTTTTAAAAAGCTTTTCATTCAAACCAAAAAAAAAAATAGGGGGGGGGGGGGTTTCCATGCACTCTGATATCAGTGAAAGAAAGAAAGAAAGAGAACATGCTAAACTCAGAAACGCTGAGATCCATCAGCATCACCTTCACAGATCTGCAGTTTACACTGAGACCTTTAAAACCCTCTGAATCCCTGAGGAAACGCTCAAACAACCCAAAACTAACGTTAATCTAATTAAAAAATATCTAATTTAACTGAGAAAACAGTCATCAGGTTACCCACTGCAGTTCAGCAGCAATTAGATGGGGCAATTCCAATTGGGGTGATTTAGATGGGGCAGCGGCAATTGCATAGAAAAATCTAGATAGCCTCAATTAGATGGGGCAATTTAGATGGGGCAGGAGCAATTAGATGGGGCAATTTAGATAGGGGCAGCAACAATTAAATGGGGCAGCAGCAATAAGATGGGGCAATTTAGATAGGGGCAGTAGCAATTAGATAGGGGCAATTTAGATAGAGGCAGTGGCAATTAGACGGGGCAATTTAGATAGAGGCAGCGGCAATTAGATGGGGCAATTTAGAGAGAGGCAGCGGAAATTAGATAGGTCATCGTCAATTAGATGGGGGCAATTTAGATAGGGGCAGCGGCAAATAGAATGGGGGCGATTTAGATAGAGGCAGTGGCAATTAGATGAGGGCCATTTAGATAGAGGCATCAGCAATTTAGATGGTGCAGTGGCAATTAGATAGAGGCAATTTAGATAGGGTGGCAGTTTAGATAGGGGCAAGG